>AWOL01S0022227.1:88088-105812 GCA_000715115.1 Nicotiana otophora | reverse complement strand
GGGGGGGGGGGGGGGGGGGGAGGGTAGAGAGGGAGAGGGAGAGTGAGGAAATCATACCTTATATAGTTAGATTAGAGGGAGGAATCAAGAAATATAGCGGGTGAAGGCAGAAAGGGAGAGGGGAGGAGTGGGAAAAAACATTAGAGAAGAAAGAAGAAAAAGCGGGCTAGGGCTATAATTAAAAATAGATTTGCGACCAAATCAGTCACAAATTTGAAATTTGAATTTTCAAATTGCGACTTATTCGGTCGCAAATTCCGCTGACTGGTCAGACCTCTTTATCATTGTAGATTCAGACCAAATCGGCCGGAACATTTAATTTAATTTTTTTTTAATTTTAATTTTTGCGACTGATTCAGTCGCAAATCATAAAAAATATTTTCGCGGTATTTTTCGCGTAATTGAGCGACCGAATCAGTCGCAATTTTGAGCCAAAAATTAAAAAAAATTAACATGTATTTTTAATAAAGTTTCCGACCGAATTAGTCGAAAATTTTGACCGATTTAATTCAGTCGCAAATTTGTTATTTTTTAGTAGTATAGTAGATTTGGCTCAAACACTATATATGTATTAAAAATTCACTAAATAAGTATAAATAATATATTACAAATCCAATAATTAGATCAAATGAATATGGTAAAATCATGGACTGGAACTTATAAAATTCAAATTATCAATCCGACTATATTTTTTACATTGTCAACTTAAACTTTTATTCTATATAGGGTATTTTTGTGGCACCATTGCGTATTCGAAAATGGGGAAAATGGAAGATGATCTTGATTTGCCATAAGTCATTGGGTCCCCAAAGTGTTCTTAGGTCGTATTCCCAAAGTTTACACTCTATTTTCTTTCTCCTTGAGATATCACTATATAGGAATTCTCTCTCTTTCCACACACGAAAACAAGGAGAGAAAAAAAAAAAGCCACTTCAGAAAAACACCTTTAAAACTTGTATAAATACCCCACACATGCAACAACTCCACTTATGCTTTACTTCCCTTTTGCTTCCTATCTCTCTTTAATTTGTTTCTGTCTCATTTTCAACTCATATTCTCTGTTTCCCTCTCCTAAAACACACACACACACACACACACACATTAACACTTATATATATTCATACAAAACACACATACAAAAACTCTACGTGTATATATATAACATGGCAGAATTGGAGTTTAAGAGTAAACATGGTAATAATCCTACAAGTAACGGACGTTTAAAGTTGTTTGGTTTCAACGTGACAGATGATCAAGAACAAGAAGTTGACTCTACAAAAACATCATCCGGTTCGCCGGAATCCGGCGGTTTTCCGGCTTCCGACGGCCGGAAATACGAGTGTCAATACTGTTGTAGGGAATTTGCAAATTCACAAGCTTTAGGTGGCCATCAAAATGCACACAAAAAAGAAAGGCAACAATTGAAACGTGCCCAAATGCAAGCTAGTAGAAATGCTTACATGCGAAACCCTATTATCTCCGCCTTCGCTCCGCCATCTCACCTTCTGGCTCCGCCGGGTACCATGGTGGTTCCGGCTGCGGCATCATCATCTCCGTCGTGGGTTTACGTACCACGCGCTGCGCCACCCTTCCACGTGTCGCATGGTTGTGTGTTTCCAACGTCCAATGGTGGGAGGGGTGTAGGGAACTTACAGTATACCGGCAGTGTAGCGGATTCAAGCTTGACAAGTGTTGGGCCTCAACAGGTAAAGGCCCATAGTGGTAAAATTGATGGGCCGTCATTGAGTAGGTTTTCTAGTGGCGATGCTGGGCCCAATTTTGATGATGCATTTGGATTGGATTTACATCTAAGCCTAGCACCAGCCGCGCCTTAGCTCGGCTCGGCTCGACTATAATCAGCTAGGAAGGAAGATTTATTTATTTTTATTTTCTTTTTCCTTTTTATTTTAAATTAATTTATCCAGAAAATAGATCTTGTACATCTCAGATTATTTATTTATTTATTCACTCAAAGAAAAAAAACTATCCTTTCATGCATTTGCTGATGTTTATGTCTTTTTCTTCTTTCACTTTTATTTTCTCCTTTTTACTGTCTGCAAATTGAGGGTTCAAAGTTTGTAAATTATTGTACATTGTTTGTATGTGCATGTAAATATTGATGTGATATGTTAAAGAAGTTTAGGTTATATATAGCTTTTGAAATGTGAACGCGATGTAATAAGATCTGCTTTTCTTCTTTCTTTTTTATTTCGGTTCAATATCAATGATAATTACACAGACGGATCCAAGATAATGTGAAATTGATGGGTTCGAGTGATGATACAACAATATAGAATTTTGAAACCACCATGATCATTGAAAATCTAATATCCGCAAGCTAAGTCAATACTGTTAATTGTAAGAAGAAAGTTCCACATTTGAGTTGTAAAATAAACTTTCTTTTGTATAGAAATCAGTGGCGTACACAGATTTGTTGGTAAGTGGTATCAATATTGGAAATACAGGTTTGTTGGTATGTGGTATCAATATCGGAAGAAATGAACGAATGAATAAATTACTATAATGAATAACGATGTCATTTTTAATATTTATACTCAATATTTTCATTTTGTATACGAATATATAAATATTTAAGAAAATATTTAATAAAGCGGTGCCATGTAACACCTCTTACAGATATAGTTGTTTTGTTCTTCCAAACTCTTTAACTACTCCTTCGATATATAGTATAGATATTCTCTTAAAGGCGGAGTAAGGAATTCAAGCCTATGGGTTCTAGATTTTGGGATTAAGACTTCAATTGTTAATGATTGAGTTCTAAATTAATATTTATACATATTTTATGAATTAAAAATATCAAATATACTATTTGAGTAAAGGTTACTAGTTCAGCCGAACATGTAGGTCCCTATTCTCGTTGGGTGCCATATGTTTCAATCTTTGATCTCCAATAACTGTTGGTTCAATTGTGGGACCAATCAATCACACATGAAGACTAGTTCCCCTGGCTTTGAGATCTAGGAATTGATTGGAGGAATTAGATATTATATTATACATCCAAATAATATTGTTCTTGAGTCAATGCACATATATATAGTTGTCCTCTCATTGTCTTCCACTTCTATATGAAGCCAAAATTTTAAACTTAGAAAGGTTAATTAGTAGTGGAAAGCTGTCCAAACAAGAACCTATCTACTACATAATGGGAAAAGACTATGAGATTAATTAAGGGTGTGGGAAAGAGGGGAGGGGGTTGGGAATTTGTTTGGAAAACAATAACAAGAATGTGTGGCTTCTTGCTTAATCTTTATAGTTTAATTAAGTTTCATTGATAATGTAAAGATTTTTATACTATTAATATTATATTACTTGTACAATCAGACATCTCTATAACAGTTATTTTCTATAACAACATTTCATTATAACGGTCAAGTTTTCTTTGAACAATTCTTCATGTGATATTATAATATATGTTCTTTAAAAATAATACTTTACTACATCGGTCAAAAATATTGGAACAAACGAGGTTGTTATACACAGGTTTAACTATACTACTAGAAAATTACCTTTTATTGTCAAAACTATTGTAATATCGTCAGAATTACAACACCGTTCAGACGGATTCTAGTCGTTGGAAATGTCAACCATCTTACTAGGTTATCGGTTATATTTATCATAAAAATTATGCATATAATTATCTTAGAATTATCAGATTATATAAAGATCTTTAACATTGTTAGTTTATATAATTAAAGTCAATTTTTATTAGTAAGATGAAAGTTTGTGCTTATTAATTATGGATAAGCAACCAATGGTTTATGTGTTTAGCGAAGCTTACGTGTAAGCACGAAAACAAGATAATGCAACACTCAAAAAGGAAAAAAGAAGCACCAAAATTAAAGAGTGATCCTTATTAGGCTGCTGATCACAACTTTAACAAAGCTCAAGAAAAAAAGCGAAATGATTAAGTGGGAAACTATTATGCATTCTTTTTTTGGCACCTTCTTTTCGGTGCAAAAGTGAACAAGTTTGAATTTTGTACATACAATATATGGAACGTCGGCGCTTTGCAATTGGCATACACAATTATGTCTTAGACTAATCCAAAATTTGAAGGTTACGAGTCTGCTTTTGTATTCAATTAAAGTTATTTTTGTATATAGGGTGCCACTACTAATATACCATTATTTTTAACGATATGTATACATGGAATTTTTGTCGAACTTTTCGAGTGTCGGTGACCCCTTTCTTTATAATATAGGCCCGCCTCTGGATGTATATGTGTGTTTATGGCACATATATATATATATATATATATATGATGGTAGTATCAAGACAAGTTTTTTTCATCTTTTCTTTAGCTGGGGGTCTATCGGAAACAGTCTCTCTGTCGTTTCAAGGTAGGGATAAGACTACATACATCCTAACCTCCACATACCTCACTTATGAGAATACACTGGGTTGTTATTGTTTTTGTTGTTGTTGTTGTTGTGTCTGGACTAGTTTGTGCGATAAATATATTAGTTGCATAGAAAACAAAATTGAGCATACTAAAATTGTGTATTGTTATCAAATTAAGTTAAATATGAAACTACATGATACTGAATAAGGTGCACTGGTAGTCAATATACACACTTCAATTATTATGAGGAGAAGATTTGATGTAAACTAATGTAGGGACATAATGGATTATTAAACAGGAAGACAATAGGATGATAGAAAGAAAATAAGAAGGATTAGTTTAGATTGGATGCTTTTCTTGTCTTATGATATACTTTGATGATATTGAGAATTGGGGTTATCTTAGTGAAAGAAGTAAAGAAAAAGGGAAGACTGAGTATTTGCAAGCATAATAAATTTAAAAATTCAGTGACGGAGTCACATATGACAATGAAGTTGAAATTGTTTCGCCAAAAATTTATACAAACATATGTAAAACAGATAAAATAAAATGCATATAACAATAGAAAATAATACAAGTTCAAATTTCAGGTGTAGTATTTTTGAATTTTTTTGAAGTTAGGATTTTTGGCTCCGCACTATAAAATCAAAATAAGAGCATTAGGAAAAAAGAAAAGAAAAATGAGAAGGATTTCTTCTACAAAGTGCAGCAACTCTTGAGGCAGTTGGTGAGGCAAAACATAGAAAATCAATCCATTCCCACAACTTTTGCCTGATGAAACAAAAAAAGAAAAGAAACTTAACCCTACATCCTTTCATAGCTAGCTGTTTTAATTTTAAAAAATGGCAGCTCGGCTCACAAAATAACCCGCATTCAGGCAGGATTAAGATAAGAGTTGCATCCCAAGGGGTGTGATGTGGACATCCTACTCTAATACAAGCATTATTGACTACTTTTACAGCTCGAATCTGTAACTTATACATCACACGAAGATAATTTTACCATTGTTCCGAGGCTCCTCTTCAGTTGTTTAATTTCTATTTTTTTTTATTGGGCCCGTCCAGTAATTCAAATTTCACGTGTAATAATTTTGAATTTTTTCGTATTTTCTTGTTAGAATTGTTGGCTCCGATCCGCCACTAATACGAGCATTGAGAAAAAGAAAAGAAAAGAAAAAAGATTTCTTTCTTCTAGGATCTTTTTTTGACACTTGAGTTGTACAAAGTGCAGCAACTCTTGAGGAGTTGAGGTGATTGAGGCAAAACATAGAAAATCAATCCCATTCCCACAACTTTTGTCTGATTTTAAAAATTAAAAGAAAAATTAATAATTTCTATTTTTTATTTATTGATTGGGCCCCCAAGTAATATACCCTTCATTAGTGCATTTTTAAGTGATGTAGACAACCACTTTCTCCCGTTTAAAAAATTAAAAAGAATTAACCCAATATTTTTTTTGTCATGGGGTAGAAACTTGGAAAATGGTCACCTTCCACTAAAGTTCCTATGAAGCAAATATTGAGGTTGAAGATTCTATGGTTTGGAGAAACTTTAATATGTCTCTCCCTCAAAGTTCAAACATCAATTGGTGAAAGCTAGCTAGCTCCCTCTAAGTGAGGCAATCATGCTAAATTGATGGAACAAATTAAAGTACCTTTCATAGTAGCTAACTAGTGAATATTTAACACCACCAAAAGCCCCACTTCCCCTAAAAGATTAGATAAATGAACCATAAAAAAAGGTAGAGAATTTAAATTATATATATGGATATAGTGAATGGCTTTTTTTTTTAGCCGAGAATCTATCGGAAATTGTTTCTTACCTTCTCTAAGGTAGGGATAAGGTCTGTATATAATGAATTCCATTCAGTTTCCTTTACTTGATCGAACAACCCAAAATTCAGTTATTTCAACTACATTAAATGATCTTTCAAATTGGTCAAGACTCTAGTTTATGGCCGCTTCTCTATGGTATCCGTTGTTGCTTCATTAAATTTGCTTCACTAATAGGCTCACGCTTCGACTTTAATCGTTATGGACAAGTACCAAGATCGAGTCCTAGACAAGCGGATCTAATTTTAACAGCCGGAACAGTAAAATGAAAATGGCCCCCTCTTTAATGAGATTATATGACCAAATGCGTGAACCAAAACATGGATTACATTAGATTTTTTGTTGTTGTTGTTGTTGTTGACTTGTTATTGATATTGTAAATTCAAACATGTTTTGAAAATATTTTTCGTAAGCTGAGAGTCTATCAAAATTCCGTTTCTACCCCCACAAAGGTGGAGGTAAGGTCTATGTATATTTCACCCTCTCCAGACCCCATTTGTTGAATCATACTAGGTATGTTGTTGTTGTTTGGATATTACCTTTTATGAGATCAATGCAGTTTAATACATTATAGCAGATCGGTTACCACTTTGAGTACTCCAATATTTATCGTAAAAAGTTATTTATATATACTTTATAAGTGATCTTATTAAAAGGGCAATGATTTAATACTGGAGTCATATCACATACCTTGATTCCACTATAGTCCAATCAAGTTTACATGTTGTACCCAAAAATTAACATGGAGCAAATGGGATCTTGATTTGGCGCAAATTTTGCCATTAATGGTGAATCAGATTATTTGAAGTTAGTGGGTTATGCAATCACAAACCCTTTAAACTTATCTTCATTGTACTTAATAAGTACTCTACTATATGCTTATTATTATTAATCCCTCTGTCCTATTGTTTTAGGGTGTTTGATTACTGCACCGAAATTCTAAAAGAAATATTTGAAACACGCCATGCAAATTTGTCATAATATTTTTATGGTTATAATAATAACGTTATCATTCTTGTTGTTTGAGACAAACTACAAAAAAACATATATCACATAAAATAGGTAGAGCCAATAGCTTTTATATAACAATTGAAGAGCAATGAATTTTTTATAACCAGTAATCACAAAAATAGTAGAGCTTTTTTTAGTTTTAACCCGCGCAACAAACTATTTATATTTGATAATCGAAAAATATATAAAATTTGTATAATTTTTATATATAATATATATATATAGAAAAACATATATATATTTTTCGTCAATTATTTTGAGAGCGGCTATACAATGTCATTTTTCCAAAATAGTACCAAATTGTATACGTAAAAGTTAACTTCTTTTATGATTTGTACCCTACCCACCGTTATATTGATAATGTGTAATGATTCTTCTTTCTTTTTTTTTCTTCCTTTGAGTGAAAAAATAAATAAATAATGTGAAAATGTACAAGATTCGGAATTTTCGGGATACATTTTGATGAAATTTACAGACTTAATTGCAAATCCAATCCAAATGGGTCATCAAAATTGGGCCCAATATCCACTCTGGACAACTTACTCAATGATGGCCCATTATTTACATCAACTCTACCACTATGGGCCTTAACATGTTGAGGCCCAACACTTGCTAAGCTGGACTCCACTACACCGCCAGTGTACTGAAAGTTCCCTACACCTCTTACACTATTGGACGTTGGAAAAACACAGCCATGAAAGGGAGGCGCGGCGCGTGGTACGTAAACCCACGACGGAGATGACGCCGGAACCACCATGGTACCGGGCGGAGTAAGGAGGTGAGATGGCGAAGCGAAGGCGGAGACGATAGGGTTTCGCATGTAAGCGTTACGACTAGCTTGAATTTGGGCACGTTTCAATTGTTGCCTTTCTTTTTTGTGTGCATTTTGATGGCCACCTAAAGCTTGTGAGTTTGCAAATTCTCTACTGCAGTATTGACACTCGTATTTCCGGCCGTCGGAAGCCGGGAAACTGTCGGATTCCGGCGAGGCTGATGATGTTTTTGTAGAGTCAACTTCTTGTTCTTGATCTTCCTCTGTACTCATGTTGAAACCAAATAACTTTAAACGTCCATTACTCGTAGGATTATAAGTACCATGTTTACTCTGAAACTCCAATTCTGCCATGTATTTGTGTATATATACGTAGTGTGTGTGTTTTCAGGGAGAATAGACAGAGAAAGTGAGACAGAAAAAAATAGAGAATGTTGAAGCAAAGGAGAAGGCGTAAGGGAAATCGTTTGCATGTGTAGGTTATTATATATACAACTCTGGAAGGGATTAAATTTATTGTTTATTTAAGCAAATAGAATATTTTATCAATATCAAAGTAAGAGAGAGAGAGGGTGTGTGTTGCGGACATCCCAAGGAGAAGAAAATAAGTGTAAAATTTAGGAACAAGACCAAGATCACTTGGACCTAATACACCGAAAATACTTAATTATCCGAGTTTACAATATTATATCAAATTAAATAATTCTAATTTGAGAGGAATTTAAAAAAAATTAAATAATTTATCTATAACATTTAAAATATTTGTATAGTTCATTGAGCCGAGAGTTTATCGGAAATAACTTGTTTACCTTCCTAAGATAGAGGCAGGGGTGGCAAAATGGTTAAAAGAAAACAGTTAACCACTCATATTATCCAATAAAAATGGGTTGGATAATGAACTTTTTAAAAACGGGTCAAATATAGATAAGAATCATATTATCCATTTAGAAAATAGATAATTAATTGGTTTAACTTTTACATTTGTAAAACCTCAGATTGGAGGTTCCTCAAGTTTGGGAGACTAGAAATTCTCCCAAAATGATCATCCGTATTAAATATGGGTCGAGTCAGATAATTTATCCGTTTTTCATTACCCATTTTCGACTCGTCCCATATCCGACCCGACCCTCCCGTATGTCACCCCTAGATAAAGGTAAAATCTGCATACATATTACCCTCCTCAAACCCAACTTATGAGATTTCACTGGGTTTATTATTGTTGTTATTAATTTTGATATTCGACTCAAACCATGAAATAAAGAACTTTTCAATAGGGAGCTATTACTTAGTTTCTTAGTAAAAGTTTACGCTGAGTAAATTTGAATTAGTCAGGGCAGTAATACTAATATAGAAATAGTTATTCCGAAAAAAAGAAAAGAGAACATACTCGAACTTCCCATTTTAAAAAAAATTGAAGTTACAAAATACTGAGTTTTTGTGTAAGAAATGTCTCTGAATAAGTTTTACTTCCAAGAGTTTGCAATTTGCATTCAGAGACTCCCCTAATCAGTGCACCAAATTAATCTATCTATCTATCTATACTATATTAAAAGGACGAAGGTCATTAGCGAAATATCGTTTGTTTTTTTTGCCCTTTAAAAACAGATTTCAACTTGGACAAATTTGTAATTGTAATTTACTTATATTCCTAATATTTAGGACTTTAAAAATCAACTAATTTTTATTTATTAAATTATTCCTTATTTGAACTAGGTAGAAATTCTTAATATTAAGGAATCTAAAATTGAGTTTTATTTTACTTATATAATTTTTTTTCATATTTAAACTGTGTAAGTATTTTCCTTAAATATTTTCAAGTTTTTAACACGTTAGAAATTTTGTCTTCATTTTAATTTTGTAGTACTAACCACGTGAGAATCATCAAACATGTCAATTCCATCTTTTCCGATTTTGTTTGAACCATCTTGAGTATTGTTAATTTGAATATTTCACATGCGCACAAAAGTTAAGGTGATTTATAATTTTTAATATAAAAGTTAAATAATTAATGATGGATAACATGTATATTATATCATACACATTAAATATAATTTTGTCATTTAGTTATTTTTTAATATTTATAACTTTAAAATTAACAAAAAAAAAATATTACTATAACAATCATGAATATTAAATACAAATGAACTGAGTTGCAGCCTGTTTTAACAATATTTTTTTGAATTAAAGAATGGGAATGTTAAGATATATTATCTCATGTTTCGAATGATAAATCCAATCAAAAGTACTATATTGTCAATTCAAATGAGATAAATGAGTTTGGATAAAATGATGAACAAAAATACTTCAAATGAGAAAGTTTACACAAAAATAAGTAAGGACTAATTGTTACTAAAATCGATATATCAGTCGACACTTATTCTACATTTGATGATATTTTAGGTTTTCAGGATCTGTGCCATTTTCTTTGTAAATATATACGATGTATAAATCTCTTTTTAGATGTTTCTATTATTAGCGTTAACAATTTAAAATTTATTACAATATTAGTTAATAACCAAAAACACAAAAGCGAATTTGTATTTTTTTGAAAGGAGAAGAAAAAGGAACATATCTTTTGGAACTTTGATATGAAAAAATACTTGAGGAGATATTTAATAGTAAGAGAAAAAAAAATGCTATAAGATTTTGGTCAAAGGTCAGATATTTAAATACGGAGATATAATCTACTCTTAAAAGTTTGATTAATAGATAGGTGACAAGCTCAAAAATTGAATAACTATAATAGTTCATTAATCACAATTAATATAAAAGTATATTTAAAAAGATTTGTATAATTATTAGGCGAGAAAAAGTAATTAAGATTATCTCATTAATTCTACTAATGTTTAGATGTTAGTTTATAGTGAGATTTGAACAAACTAGAGTCGTGTCACTTAAAATTTTGATAAAATCAATGATGGACAATATTTTTTGTATTCAAATTGATTATGAAATTCGTTTTCAAAATCAAGACTTTTTTCTTTATCTATCTATATGTCATTAACATGATTTATTTTTCAAGAACGTACACTTTTAAAAAAATTATTTTGTAACTCAATTATATTATTTAATAATATTTATTATTTTTAAATTATATACTCATTGATATAGGTACACGCGCAACGCGCGTACACTTTAGCGAAATATCGTTTGTCTTTTTTATCCTTTAAAAGTATAGTTCACATTGAACAAAATAGTTATTTGATTATTATTTTTCATATTTAGAAATAGTCTTTTAATTATTTTCCTAATATTTAGGACTTTAAATTCAACAAAAATTTTGTTTATTAAATCTTTCCTTATTTGAACCATGTAATATAAGATATTTCAAAATAAAATATAAAAATAATTGAACGGTTAATTCTTTCCAAATATTTTAGTCAAATCTTTTCAGCCCTTCAATTCCTTTAACGTTTGGGATTCTTTATTTTCCAGAAAGGAAAAAAGATTCTCCAAAGTGGTCTTTTCCACGAGTAATTATTGGCGTGACTTTAGAATTTCAATAGGTAGAACACAAGTTCAATTTGATAGATATTACTATTTTATTATTAGTATATATTGACTAAAACACAAAGGCCTAAATATTTTAGGTCAAATTTTCGAACAGTTTTAACTCCTTTTAGGTTTAGAAAATACATTAACTTCCACAAGGATTGATAAATATAATAAAAATATTTTACGCATAGATATAACAAAATTCTTTACATTTGGAACTAAAGTTAACTTTCACAAGGATTTATAAATCTTATAAAAATATTATCCGCTCAATCAACATAACAAAATCCTTTATGTTTGTAACTCAAGTTAGTTTTCAGAAGAATTATAAATCTGATAAAACTATGCTTCTCTATTTTTATTGATTTTCTACTCAGTATTTGATATTTGTATTGGGGCCTATTAAATTTGATTTAACATCAGAAAACCTCACATTAACAAAGATAATTTTATACCCATGACTTAAACCCAATACTTTTGATTAAGGACGAATCTGCTAGATTTACGATAGTTGAAAGAGTTTTTCAAGTATCACTACAATGAGAATAAACTTTTTGCAAAGTTTGAATCCTTTTTGAAAACTTAATTAATCATTGGTTTATAATATATTAATAACTATCTTTTTTTTTTTTTTGGTTTACAACAATCAAACTTTTTTTTTAAAATAAAAAATCTATAAAACCCAAATAGGGCAGTGACCAAAAAAACGCGATGCTAGATTCTGCCTTTTCTTTTAAATAGATCTAGATTCTCAAAGTCTTACTTTTAAAAAGTCAATGATAACAACATTCAATTTAATTGAATTTTGTTTTCATGGAATAAGAATAATAGACAGATAGATTATGACAATATCATATAAGTACATGGATTAGGTATTCTTAAAGTCCCTTCCTTAATTTTTTAAGAAAAGAAGAAAATAAATATAATAACATTGGCATGTGGGTGAGAAAAAACGGGTAGAGCTTTTTCTTTATTGAATTTTCTAAATAGACTCGACATATACTATTTTTAGAAACTTACATACATTTATCATTATTCTCAATTTTATAACTTAGATACATTTTTGATAATATATGAGGTATTTTAAAATTTTAAACATATTAATATAAGGTATACGTGCAACGCGCGTAACTTGAGACTAGTATGTAAAATATAGTAAACTAGTCGAATCTCAAATCTAGGACATACTTTTTTTTTTGTGAGGAAGGAAATGTCAATTCGTTTGTTATTTTCGTTTACTCGAGGTTTTAGATTTTATCTTGTTTCAATTGATGAACTATTGAGTAGAGTAGTGGACTGAACCATGTGAAAGTTGTAGGGTAGTTGAACTGTCAAATGATAGTGTTTAGATCACTGTTTTTCGCAGCTTGCACTTTCTAAGTTTTTGTGTACAAAATTGTTGCCCCAGAGCGCACACGTAAGTATACGCGGTCAATCAAGTAATAAAGAGTGAGTAGAATATCGTTCTCACGAGGATTTGTGATCAATTATCAACTAAATCAAACAATTTCTAATTTATCGAGTTAAGAACAATTTCAAGGTAATTTTTGTTTGATTAATTCTAATAATGATAATTGCAAGTAAAAGAAAAACTAATGAACTATTACACTTAGCACCAAAGATTTAATTCAATGAGAAATAATATTCCAGCGTCATGATTATGTAACAATCTTGTTTAATTCTTCAATTAACTTGATATATTAATTTATCTCGATTATTAATCTGCAAGGACAATAATACTCGTAGAAATTTGACAACTTCTACTCGCCTAATCAATTTATTCTAAATCCTATATTCCTATGAGATTAGAGATAAAAAGATCGCATTAGTTTGCAAAATTGGCTAAGCACAACACATAGGTATATTTTTATCTGTATGCGCAAATCAATTCTCCAATTACTAGGTTCAAGATCGCGCTCTATTCTATCCTATTACAATCAAGAATTACCTCTTTCAAGTTCAACTCAAGATTCATATATAGCATTTCACTGTTAGATAGGTAGTAAAATAATTAGGCTCATGATATGAATAAACAACCCAACATGATAAACTAAATCATCAATTCAATCTCCGAATATCAACATTCATGTAAAACTATAACCCTAGAATAAACGAGTTTAGCCACGCATAGTCATGGTAGAAATCTCAATTATTTTCCAAGAATACATAAAAATCAATAATATAAGGGAAAAATAAGAACTCAAGATGAATTTCACGGTTTCCGAACTCTATTATGGCTTTTCTTTGCTGTGTTCTTGCCTCCCCAAAGTCTTCTCTCCCTTCAAAAAGTGGTTAACTCTTATATTTATATGGTTTAGCGTTTAGTTAGGCCGAATTTGGCTCCTATTTCGAATGGAAAAAGCTAATTTTTTCTGCTCCGGTTCCGGTCTGGCGAAGTGAACCTCGCTTCATTGTTTGGGACTTTTTTCTTCAGCTCTTTTTTCACCAATTTTTCTCCCATTTGATCCTTTTCCGTGCAAGTTCGTTCATACACATAAGAAACACGTAATGAGCATATTTTCACTTCAAAAGCGGTGTGAACTCTCGCAACTCACACAAGAAATAGCACATACACTCACTCAAAACATGCATTTTTCACCCTTTATCAGAAATCAAATGAAAACACTAAGGGCCGTTTGGTAGAATGTATTGGAGAAAATAATATATGTATTAGTTTTGGTATTAATACCCTATTTCGTACTATTCTTTTACATTGCAAACTATGATATTAGCAATACCATGATTTTTAATACATAAATAAACATATATGACACATGTGGAGGATATTTTTATAAACAAATAAAAAAAATAAAAAATTATGCAATGCATATTATTTTTAATACACTAAACCAAACAGTTACTAAAAAATAATCGCATCATAATTAATTCTAGTATTTCTAATCTCATCATTACATACTAATACGCCCTATTTAATATAATTCGTATGCACCCTACCAAACGACCCTTAAAATATATCTAAATCCATGACATTGATTAGGGGACAAGATATTACAATAGGATTCTTGTAAAAGTTGCCTAACTAGTACCTAACAGAAATGCCAGCTGCTTCTTGAAATTACCCGAAAGTTGAGATATCTAAAGAAATTACTACTAGTACTTTTTCCTTTAAAATATACACTAGGCATGGAAAAGACAAAGGAAAAAAAACAACTACTATTACTAAATGCTAGGGTCCATTAGGAATTAATATTTTGAAAACTTTGCAGTACTATATTGAAGTAATTTATAGAGAGCTAGCATCATTGCCGGCCCAAGGGTAAGGCTGCTAAAGCAGCTGTGTTGGGCCTCATAATTTTTAGGACCCCAAATATTTTTAATAGGTTATATACTAATTTATTTTTAGAAAAATATTTAGTGCTTTAAATGAGAAAATATAAATTTTTATAGTAAAAAAGTAAGATTAAATTGTTGATCATAAATTGAGAAAAAATATCTTTTTGGGAATCACTCTCTAGACCATAAATTGAGAAAAGATTCAATTATTAATTCATAACTCAAAAAAGATTAAAACTTTAATACAGTCCCACAACATATATATCTCAAGAGAAATTAAATGGATTAGATAAAATTATTAATAACTTTGCATATGAAAAATTAGAAATACAGAATTTAAATGAAATTATATATAAATTTTTTCTTTTATATAAAAAAGGGTCTCTCATTGAATTTTTGCTTTAGGCCTCTATTTTTATTGAGCCGCCCCTGACTAGCATCCAGTCATACTAGTATATATTATGAGTTCAAAGAAAAAATTGAAATAAGGCTATACTATATTGAAATATAAGAAAGCTACTACACCCCAAAGATACGGCCGAGGTATATATATATATATAACATTAGACTCAATTTTACCTAAGACATTATGATAACCTAGTTCATCTAATATAATATGCATATACCTGTACCTATACCTATACCCTTATGTGGTCCATCTAATTATAGTACGCCAAAATTTTGTACATTAAATTTGTGTAAAACTGAAATATCCAAAAACGACCTTATTGGAAGATTCGCCGACAAGGATTAAGGTAGAACGATAAGTATTTATTCATCTTAGGTCTCGAATTAATTTTAAGCTCTAGGCATGAAATCGTCTTTATTAGAAAGTGTTTTGTTAGTGGAGGAATTTCATAAGATTTTATTTTTATATGTATATATACTATATGTTGACTCATCTTAATCTTTTCGTACGATTGCTTTTATATATTTATCATATCCTCTCCAAATATAAAATTTTTCAACATATATCCAAATATAATTAGACACTAATACGAATTTCGAACACCGTATAAAAACCAGGAAAGACCTTGGAAGTTTCTATTTCAACTTAGAGGAGCTGCATTGGCTTAATCACGGGAGCCGACACTAGGAAAATGAGGCGAAAGAAAGTCAAAAGAATCCCACAATGCATGCAATGCTCACATAACTTGGTATCCTTGTCTGAAATAATACATACGTAGAATTAGAGGCCTAATTAAGAATCGAAATTTTAATTATTTAAAGTTATTAGGTTTTAAATTAATAATATATATATATTTTTTTTAAAAAAATATTAAGAGTTAGCGGACAATTCGCCGCTGCGTGGAATACTTGGATAAGTCAATAATTATATATCCAACGGTTATATATATATATATGAACAGTATCTAATCTTAGATTCATGCACGTCTATTTGAATCGGATCCAATCTCACCTTTCTTTATGGCCCACGTGTTCCCCTCATTCTGTCAAAACCATTTCTATCCTTTACTTTATTCTTATGTTTCACATCGAGTTTAATGTTTTCAGGTGTTACAACTTCTAAGTTTGGACTCCAGATTATATTACGTGTTGATAATAATTAATTTTAAAGCTTATGGCGTTTGCGTGATTGACGATGAAATCCATAGTTTTTGTTTGTCTTTTTTCTTGGCAAGTTATAATTAGGACAGACGCAGATTTAGAATTTTAATTTTATAGGTTTAACTTTTAGGATTCTTTATATTTAAATCTATTATATTTTTAAAGTTACTAGTTCAGACTCACTATATATTGCAATTTTAATAAATTTATACTTCGTGTCGAAAGTACCGATTTCATATTCAGATGAATCTGGTACTATAACAAAACATACGCCTCTAGTTATAGATATTTGACCGGTCAAGCAAAAATAATTATATTTTCTATCCACATATAATATATATTATATATTATCGGCTATTTTTTTTTAAATGGATTATAAGGTTCCTTTTTTTCTTTAGTTTATGCTTTTCTTGATGGCTGGAGATCTCTCCGAATCTTACTAACTACATAAGACTTGAGAGGTAGAAAGAGGAAAGCAAATTAGATAGCTCAGTTTCACTTAAAATAGGAACCAATATTTAACTTCTTTTGATGATTTAATGCTTTTATATTTCATAAATGTTTCAATCAAAAGCTCTTACAAAGTCTTCACCTCAACTCCAAATGTGACCCACCATGTCTCCTATGAGAAATGGAACTTGAATTTTAATTTTATAGATTTTGAATTTTAGAACACCGACTTCAAATGCTAATAACTGGAATCTAAATTTAATGTTTCTACATATTTAATAAATTATTTAGGACAAATACTTTGTTTGAGCAAAAATTAATGGATTCAGTCGAACCTATATACAAACTTCTAGATCCGGCCCTGTTACCCCACCTCTCTCGCTCCTCTTGACCCCACTCAGGGGAGGATCTAGAATATGAGGTAAATATTCGGACGAACTCAATAACTCTTATTGTTATATTAAAATATCCATTAAGTATGGATATATATTTAACTGCAAAGTCAGTAACAAAGATAAGTTGTAAATTTAGTGACAAATTCAGAACTCACCAACTTCAAATAACTTTTTTCTACGGCCCCACTTTCAGATTTTCCCTTAATTGACTTTGATATGCCATGCATAATGTACTCATTTTAATACTTGAAATAATCTTTGAATGAAAGCTTATTTTCTTTTCGACCGTTAGATTCTTATCATAATTAATCATAATTACTTGTGTAAAACTAAAGTTAATGAATGGTCAGTTTTAAGGAACAAGGATGTGATTTGATATCCATAGGCTATGGCTAATAGACATTTTCCTAGTAATAAACAACTTAATTTAGCTTTTCTTTTAAGTAAAACTATGATTCCTATCTAGCTAGTACATGAATAAAATTTTCATAAGTCAACTTAATCATGACTTATATAACTATCATAAAGTGGGAGGTGTGTGTGT
>AWOL01S0022227.1:54019-73401 GCA_000715115.1 Nicotiana otophora | reverse complement strand
CCCCTCTGAATTATGCAATTTGCAGCTAGAAGTCTCACCCCCACATTTCTAACAGAAGATAACTTCCCCACATCCATCTCAATCCCTCACCCAGCACACGGGTATCGACTTCAGAAGCAAAATGAAAAAAGAAACTCCATCACCGAGACTTTCAGCCCCGTCGTCACTTACCAAGCCTCCAAGGCCCAATCAGTTACCACCTCCGTTGGGCCCACCTTCTCCTCGAATTCCCAACCAAGCAGGTTTTAAGATACTCCTTCCCTGCCATGACATGGTCCCTAGACAATCCAAAAAATGGGTTCAAAGCCAGTATCAACCCTCCTGAAATCCCCATCTAGGTGGGTTTTTCCTTCTTCCTTTTTGGTTAATAAATCCCTGCATCCAAGGACTAGAGGTAGGTAGTCTTACGGAGCTTCCGGGGAAGGGTTATGTATTAGAGCATGGCAGTGACCGAGGTAAACCCTAAGATAACCCATCTAAAATTGGGGGAATCCAGGTATAAAATAGCACTTGTTTGGATCCGTAATGTACAGCAGAAACCTATTAAAATTGGATTACATGAACTCTCTTAAATACAGAATAATGACATACTATTTGCTTACCAAAATTGAAGGCAGGCTATTTTCTTATTTAATTTTGTCAGTTTTGTGAAGAACGGATACGTAAGCCCTTTTTCATGAACGTTTGACTACAAATATCATAAATTAAGAGCAGGATCAACATGTCTGCAAACAATTATACGAGCATATAGTATTTTTTTTAAGGTAAATAGTATGACAAGCTTTGTCTATGAGTAATTAAATATGTCCTGTCCCTCCCTATTGAATGTGTTGATTCTATCTTCCTTTTTTTTGAAATGGAGATGTTGATTCGATCTTTCACAATTCAATTAACTCATGTTGGTTTTATTTCCACCTTACTGCTTTACGATTCCCTAGCCACATCAAATCACTCACAATTTGGTTTAATTTTGCTCTAACCAAACATACATCAAGGTTCTTCAATGGAAATCTAGAGAAAGAAATATCTTAAGCACACAATAACTGGCTATACAATCCTCGCTAAGCACACAACGAATAATCAAAAGTGTAAAATGCATTACCTGCAAGGCCAGGCCGTAACCCCCATTTGCATCATGTTCAAAATATAGTAGCTGAAAATTACATGAAAATCAGTTTTAGTATCTCAACATACAACACAGAGTAGAAAATACAAAAGCATGAACATATATAGGTATCATTTACAAAGTGCATAAAAATACCTCTAATATAACTCTATACATCTAAAATGTACCTTGAATTTGCTTTGGGCAGCTGAAGTAACTCTTACTACAATCCCTGCCTCTGCTTGTTCATCACTAATTGTTACACCAAAAAAATGAGCATTTTGCTTTTCTACCTGCATTGAAGCTCCACAAATGTCAAACCCCGGTACAGCTGATAAATTTTGCCACTGGAAAGGACAATTAAATTCTACCTTTCCACCGACTGATGTGCCAATGGGAAGAGGGCGGACCGTGACAGTTCCATTCAAAGCTTCTTCAAGAACATTAGCAGAAATAGTTGTTTTGATAGGGACACCCAACTTGCTATCCAGGAAAAAAGATAAATGTTACAACACTAATCAAAAACACCACCAAAAAAACAAATTTCGGGAGGCAGACTTACCTAAACAATGCTGCGAACATTGTGTTGACAGTTCCAAGGTTGGACAAATCAATTTCCATATCCATTCCTTCAGCTTCAATAGCCTAAAAACTCAAAACATGTCAAAAGAGTCGGCAAAAGCCATTCCTTGAGTGTCGTACATTAAAGAGGTTTTATCAGCTATGATATGCTAGCTAATAAAATTAGAGAGTTGGAACTCTGGCTTCTAAATGCCTATTGCACACAAATTAAGATACAACCTACCTCTATGATTTTATAACAGCTTATTTCTAGCATAAAATTTTGTACACTTGTTCCATGAATACTACATCACTAAGATGCACCATACCTCGAACTGGAAATACTGGCATTAGAAGGCTCTTGTAACACCAATATAAGCACCTTCTGCTACTACCGTTAAGAACAAAGAGTGTCCTTTGTGGTTACATGTTCTATTGTAGCATGCTTCTTAGATAATTTGGGGACCTATAAACAATCATTGACTAGAAATGTCAAGGAGAAGTGAAGAGTCCAGATAACTGCAGCTGACAGGATGACCTTTCAACTGTAAACCTATTGAATATTCCCCAAATACAACAGAATGGAAACTTCGAGAATTAAAGGAGTTGCATTTCTAACATCCAGATTGCTGCCCGCAACCTTCAAGTATCCATATTTTGCTGAACCTTTACAATATGCTAAGTTTATATTTTCGGCACCTAAAGGGACTGTGTATAGTTTTCACTTTTGAGTGCAAACAATAAGTGTTCAATCATTCTAAATATGCTTTGATTGAAACCACAAAGCTACAACCTATCATATATTAATATAGACTACCCAAACTCTTATTTCTATCCCTTTTTGAAATCAAGAACATCCAGAGTTCTCTCTTTGAACCTCTTTCTTTCTATTGCAAAATCAGTCACCTCATTGAAATGCACATCAATACATAACAAGCAAATGTAAGGTGATATAAATCAAACAAAAGAACTATTATCCATGATTTTCACTCTGTAAAAACAGAAAAATAGTAATAGACTTTCTCGTGATATGTCATTACTCACGATGAACAACTTAGTAGAGAAAAGTGTATTTTTACCTGATCAGAAAAAAAAAAATATATATATATATATTTGACAGTGGACAGGGGGTGAGTACCTCAAAGCCGGCCATATCATATTGCCTTCTTTTCTCTGGATCAGATAGAATGTTGTACGAGTATGCTACCTCCTTGAAGAGTTCTGAAGCTTCGGGATTGCTAGCATTCTTGTCAGGATGATACCTGCCAATAATTTCCGCTCGATTATTCATCAAAAGAACTATCAAATTGAGAAGTTGCCCAACTCCCAACAAATAGCCCTATAAGTTGTTTTTACTTTTTCCTCTATAACCACATTAACTTCCCATCACCATTAGTTTTTTCCATCTGGCCACTTCTAGACTGATATATCATATGACAAAGTAAAGCACAAGCAAGTCCCTCCCATCTATATTACATTTCCTTCAGATGACAATATACATCAATCTTCAGATTACTTAATTAATTACTTTACCACTAAATTACACGAATTTTGTCTTACAACTGAAATTCAATAATGCCCATGTGCTTACCAACAAGCACCAAGACAAATACCAACAAAATGCATACACAGCTCACCACAATCCACACCAAATTTCAGTTTAGTTACTGGTTACACTTAAACCTCAGTTAAATACCATCACTCAATCAATCAACCAAAGCCTTAGTTCCAACTAGTTAGGTCAGCCATATAAATCTTCTGCATCTATTATGCTATATGTCCCTTCGTATTCTCATATCTTAATTGCGTTATGTGGTTTTGTTTGCCTCAGGTATTGTATTCTCTGTTGTTATTGCCAATGACGAACCGCAACCATGAATAGAAAAAGGCGGACTGAAGCCACTTTAGCCACGGGAGAGAAGGTATCACTGTAATCGAGCCCACATATCTGAGTATATCCTTTGGCAACAAGACGGGTCTTAAGTCGATCAATCTGGCCATCGGGACCAACTTTGACTGCATAAACCCAACGACAACCAACAATAGATTTACCTGAGGGAAGAGAAACAAGCTCCCAAGTACCACTTGTATGTAAAGCAGACATCTCGTCACTCATAGCATGTCGCCATCCTGGATGAGACAACGCTTCACCTGTAAACTTAAGGATGGAAACCGAGGACAAAGAAGATATAAAAGCATAACGAGAGATGACAGACGATGATAACTCAAATCGACATAATGAGGATTAGGGTTAAGTGTGGTCTGTATACCTTTCCGAAATGCAATCGGTGTACTAGGAGCAGGGTCCGCAGCAGGAGCAGGGTCAGGTGCAGGACGAGAACCAGTTGGGCCTGATGTAGGGCGCGAACAACAATGATAAGTCAACAGTGGTGTTCCTGTGGCTGGGGAACTAGGAGGAACAATACTAGACTCATCAACGGTTGGTATGGATGAAACCTATGTGGTCGAAGGTGGAGGAGGAGCTATAGTAAACTCCTCAAAGGTCGGTATAGATAAGACCTCAGATANTCCAGCTGATAGAGGGGCCAATGACGAACCGCAGCCATGAATAGAAAAAGGCGGACTGAAGCCACTTTAGCCACGGGAGAGAAGGTATCACTGTAATCGAGCCCAAATATCTGAGTATATCCTTTGGCAACAAGACGGGCCTTAAGTCGATCAATCTGTCCATCGGGACCAACTTTGACTGCATAAACCCAACGACAACCAACAGTAGATTTACCTGAGGGAAGAGGAACAAGCTCCCAAGTACCACTTGTATGTAAAGCAGACATCTCGTCACTCATAGCATGTCGCCATCCTGGATGAGACAACGCTTCACCTGTAAACTTAAGGATGGAAACCGAGGACAAAGAAGATATAAAAGCATAACGAGAGATGACAGACGATGATAACTCAAATCGACATAATGAGGATTAGGGTTAAGTGTGGTCTGTATACCTTTCCGAAATGCAATCGGTGTACTAGGAGCAGGGTCCGCAGCAGGAGCAGGGTCAGGTGCAGGACGAGAACCNCGATGATAGCTCAAACCGACATAATGAGGATTAGGGTTAAGTGTGGTCCGTATACCTTTCCGAAGTGCAATCGGTGTACTAGGAGCAGGGTCCGCAGCAGGAGCAGGGTCAGGTGCAGGACGAGAACCAGTTGGGCCTGATGTAGGGCGCGAACAACAATGATAAGTCAACAGTGGTGTTCCTGTGGCTGGGGAACTAGGAGGAACAATACTAGACTCATCAACGGTTGGTATGGATGAAACCTATGTGGTCGAAGGTGGAGGAGGAGCTATAGTAAACTCCTCAAAGGTCGGTATAGATAAGACCTCAGATATATCATGGTGGTCAGCAGAAGTAAAGAAAGGTTTAGACTTAAAAAAATGTGACGTCAGCTGACATAAGGTACCTACGAAGATCTGGAGAATAACAACGATATCCCTTCTGAACACGAGAATAACCAAGGAAGACACACTTGAGAGCACGAGGAGCTAACTTATCTTTCCCAGGGGCTAAGTTATGAACAAAACACGTGCTCCCAAAAACACGAGGTGGAAGAGAGTATAAGGGTGACTGGGGAAACAATACTGAATGCGGAATCTGATTCTTGATGGGAGATGAAGGCATCCGATTAATCAAATAACAAGCTGTGAGAACTGCATCGCCCCAAAAACGCAACGGAACACGAGATTCAATTAGAAGTGTGCGAGCAGTCTCAATAAGGTGCCTATTCTTTCTCTCAGCAACCCTGTTTTGCTGAGGGGTATAAGGACAAGATGTCTGATGAATAATTCCTTGAGAAGTCATAAACTCCTGAAATTGAGAAGATAAATATTCTAAGGCATTATCACTGTGAAAAATGCGAATAGAAACACCAAATTGGTTTTTAATTTCAGCACAGAAACTCTGGAATATAAAAAATAACTCAGAACGATCTTTCATTAAGAAAAGCCAAGTACATCTTGAATAATCATCAATGAAACTAACAAAATAACGAAATCCCATGGTTGAACTGACTCTACTAGGACCCTATATATCAGAATGAACTAAGGAGAAGACAGACTCTGCATGACTCTCAACACTACTCTGATAGATAAACTAGGCACCATCTTCTGAAGTTTGGATAAACTCGGACGTCCTAAACGTCTGTGGATTAGATCTAGAGGATCTGTAACTAGACATGTTGTGGAAGGACTGAGTGAGTTAAGGTAGTAAAAACCTTCTGATTCACGTCCTGTACCAATTGTCTATCCCGTACCGCGGTCCTGCATAATAAAAGAATCGTCAATAAAATATATACCACAATGGAGGGCACGAGTCAAACGACTAACAGATGCAAGACTAAAGACAGCCAGGAACATAAAGAACAGAATCTAGGGTGATAGAAGACAAGGGATTAGCTTGTCCAACTCCTTTTGCCTTAGTTTGACATCCATTGGCTAAAGTAACAGTGGGAAGAGACTGTGAATATACAATATTTGACAAAAGTGATATATTACCAGAGATGTGATCAGAAGCGCCGGAGTCCATGACCCATGGGCCAAGAGTGCTAGACTGGGAAACACAAGCAAAAGAATTACCAGAAACAGAAGTATCAGTNAAAAAATGTGACGTCAGCTGACATAAGGTACCTACGAAGATCTGGAGAATAACAACGATATCCCTTCTGAACACGAGAATAACCAAGGAAGACACACTTGAGAGCACGAGGAGCTAACTTATCTTTCCCAGGGGCTAAGTTATGAACAAAACACGTGCTCCCAAAAACACGAGGTGGAAGAGAGTATAAGGGTGACTGGGGAAACAATACTGAATGCGGAATCTGATTCTTGATGGGAGATGAAGGCATCCGATTAATCAAATAACAAGCTGTGAGAACTGCATCGCCCCAAAAACGCAACGGAACACGAGATTCAATTAGAAGTGTGCGAGCAGTCTCAATAAGGTGCCTATTCTTTCTCTCAGCAACCCCATTTTGCTGAGGGGTATAAGGACAAGATGTCTGATGAATAATTCCCTGAGAAGTCATAAACTGCTGAAATTGAGAAGATAAATATTCTAAGGCATTATCACTACGAAAAATGCGAATAGAAACACCAAATTGGTTTTTGATTTCAGCACAGAAACTCTGGAATATAGAAAATAACTCAGAACGATCTTTCATTAAGAAAAGCCAAGTACATCTTGAATAATCATCAATGAAACTGACAAAATAACGAAATCCCAAGGATGAACTGACTCTACTAGGACCCCATATATCAGAATGAACTAAGGAGAAGACAGACTCTGCATGACTCTCAACACTACGCGAAAAGGAGGCTCGGGTATGTTTCCCAAGTTGACACGACTCACAATCTAATGTAGACAAACTAGATAAACTAGGCACCATCTTCTGAAGTTTGGATAAACTCGGATGTCCTAAACGTCTGTGGATTAGATCTGGAGGATCTGTAACTAGACATGTTGTGGAAGGACTGAGTGAGTTAAGGTAGTAAAGGCCTTCTGATTCACGTCCTGTACCAATTGTCTGTCCCGTACTGCGGTCCTGCATAATAAAAGAATCGTCAATAAAATATATACCACAATGGAGGGCACGAGTCAAACGACTAACAGATGCAAGACTAAAAGGACAGCCAGGGACATAAAGAACGGAATCTAGGGTGATAGAAGACAAGGGATTAGCTTGTCCAACTCCTTTTGCCTTAGTTTGACATCCATTGGCTAAAGTAACAGTGGGAAGAGACTGTGAATATACAATATTTGACAAAAGTGATATATTACCAGAGATGTGATCAGAAGCGCCGGAGTCCATGACCCATGGGCCAAGAGTGCTAGACTGGGAAACACAAGCAAAAGAATTACCAGAAACAGAAGTATCAGTCTGAGCAACTGAGGCTACTTGTGGAGATGTCTGCTTACTTGCTCGATACTGAAGGAGCTCATTATATTCTTCTTTAGATAAAGAAAATCCCTGGTTACCTGGAGTCTCGGTCTGAGCAATGTAAGCATTTGTGGGCAGACGACTATGTAAGGAATAGCACATTTCACGAGTGTGCCCAAGTTTATGACAATAAGAACACTTGGGTCTAGATCTTCCAAAACGACCTCCTCCTCGTCTATGCTCCATAGTTTGAGATGCCCGAACATCCACTGTCTGGGATGCAAGAACAGAGGAATCAAGTATCTGTGATGAGATCCCTCGGTGACTTGGTGCTGCAGCAAGGCAGAGTAATCGAGAGAATAATTCATCAACTGTCGGGACAGTCGGACTAGCCAAAATCTGGTCGCGTACTGAATCAAGATCATTAGGAAGTCCAGTGAGGGTAAGAACGAGAAACATCTTCCGTCGCTGCTCTTGTTGTTTTTCAACACTAGCAGAAACTGGCATCAACTTCTCAAATTCCTCCAGACAGACCCAAGTAAGTAGACATATCTAATTCCTGCTTCTTTAAATTTGTCATCGGCGATATCACATCATAGAAGCGAGATATGTCATTAGTGTATAAGGTGCGTGCCTTTGCCCAAACCAAATAACATGTCTAAAATGAACGAAACAAGGGCATCATCAATAGATCGCCACAAGATACTACATAACTGAGCATTGATTTTTGCCCAAAGTGCTATTGCCTTTTCATCTCCTTCGCTAGACTGTTTGATTAGATGATCTTGAACACCTTGGCCTCTACACCACAACTCAACAGATGAAGCCCAAGCTAAGCAGTTTGAACCTCCCATTAAAGGTTCCGAGGTAATAATAGCACTAGAGCTTCCAGAACTCATGTTTCTAAACCCAAAAGCATCAAATCCCAAAGACATTGTTGCAAATTATTACCAAATACGAGAAAGAATCAATTGTAATCCACTGAAACAGAGTAAGAAAACACAGAAACAGAATAATGAAATATTGTAGCTGTCTGAATCTTACTGTAGCTGTCGGAATAGTACTGTAGCTGCCGGAAAAAACTCAAAGTGATCGGAATGAAATGAAAACAATAGGGGTAAGATCGGAATTACCAGGCGACCCAACTGTTCTAAAGGAAGTTTTTCAAAAAATGGCCGAAAGTGGTCGTACGCGCCGGCGCGTGAGCTTCTGGTGGCGCGTGGAGGCGCGTGAGGAGGCTGCTGCCGGAGATTTTCACTGGGGTTTGGTCGCCGGACATTGACAACTCTTGTGGTAGTGTTGGATTTTGCACAACACTGACGGAGACGAAGCAGACGCAAAACAACCTTAAAAAAGAGTCGCCGGAAAAAGACTTTCGCTGACTGATTTCTCTTCGCGGAATCGCTAGAATTTATGCACAACGATAAATCCCTCACAATTGCTCTGATACCATGTGAGAAAGCACGGGAAAAAATATGTTATTGATATTGGATGTTCAATACAATACAAGAGGTCCTTATTTATAGCTATACTATACAAGGACATACTACTCCTATTCAAATGTGAGACAAGACTACACTATATACATAGCTGTAAACTAACAATTTGGTACTACGTATCCTTCTCCTCCTTCTTCTTCTATCCGAGCCGAGGATCTATAGAAAATAGTCTCTCTACCTTTATTAGGTAGGGGTAAGGTTTGTGTGCAGACTACCCTCCCCAAACCCCACCTGTTGGGAATATACTGGGTATGTTGTTGTTGTTGTTGTATCTATTATGCTATATTTAGGTCTATGTCATTCCAATTATACAGTTAAATGCCAATAACAACTATGCGTTAGTCCCAAACAACTTGGAGTCGGCTATATGAATCTTTACTGATCATTTCACTCTATTTAAACTATCTTAGGCCAATGTTATCCAAATAAAAACAAATCAAAAAGTACTAGAAGTTCATTACATTTTCTACTGACATATAAATCTATGAACAACTCCTAGAAAATTATGGGATGTAAAGTAAAAGTGTTAACATGACTAAAATATATTCTCAATTATTTCCAATTGATGTGAAATTATTTACTTATTAGTCCATTTCCAAAAGAAAGATACATTTCTACATTTGGAAACAACTTAACTTTAAACTTTTGCATTTTATTCTTTTTTAGAAGCTTTATAGCCATACAAATATTACGGCATGTTTAAGATTCAAATGTCTTATAACCACATAAATGTAACGGAGTGATTAATAGGTATTGCATATATAGATGTTTTTCTTCCATTATAACAAAACTAACTATGAATTTAAATTAGGAATATTTGTGTTTACGGATAACTTACTTGAGAGCAAGCTTTCTATAAGCAGTCTTAATCTCCTGATCAGACGAATCCCTTGAAACAGACAACACCTCGTACGGGTCTCGCCTTACTGCTGGAGCCGACGTCCCCTCCATTTTTATATCACTCATTACTACACCCTTTTCCGCACTTCCCTTTTTTTAAAATTTGGAATTTCTCAAAAAATCAATAAAACCTTGATGCCGCAAAATCTACAAACAAAGAGAAAATATAAACACAAACCCATTAAAATTCCAGAGAAATTGACCAAGATTTTTGCACGAAATTGGATTAATGCCAAAGGTATTCAATAAGTATTAATATCAAGAAGAATTTTTTCTATTAAAAATCAGGTGGATTAGGTACCCAAAAAAAATGCAATTCCAAAATAATAGCTACAAGAGATCTAACATAAGGATTCTAAATCGATGAAATAATATATAGAAAAACAAAAGAGGAAGAAATATAGCTAGGGTTTTAGGGAATTTACCTGAGGAGAACAAGGATGACACCAGCGACCTTCAATTATTTCTTCAGAAGTTTGTGTGATGAGACTAGTACGCGCAAATAATTAGCTTAAAGTTTCAAAATTGGAGCTTTTGATTTGCCGTCTCAAATTTTGAAAAAGCTCCATTTTTGAAAGGTGTACCAGAAATCCATATCTATATTTTATTTTAAAAGCAACACTTTAGCAAAGTATAGTTCGTTTTTTTTACTCTTAAAAAATTATTTTATATTAAATAAAATTATAATTTAAACTAATTTCTTATTATTTAGGATTTCGAAATCAACTAAAATCTCACTTTATTGCCTTATTTGAACTAGAAAAAAAATACTAATATTAGGATATTAAATCAATTCATTAATAACATGACTATAATACCTTATATAAATTATTTACTTACTTGAATTAATAAACCAAAATTATAATACATTCCATATTGTTTTTCCTATTCTTTATCAATGAAGGAACTTTAGATTTTCTTATGAAATAAGAAATTCCATTACCATAAAACCTACTTGGACTATAGCACCGCACAAACGAAGCCAAACTTAGTAAAGCGAGATTTATTTCCAGATAGTAAAATTCAATTAGTTCTTGTTCTAATTCTTCTTTTCTTTTTGCATGTATTGGGTTGGTTTATTCTATTTTTCCATGTAATTGTGGGAGTATATGAACTTATATATGTCTATTTGTTGTTTTGGTGAAAATAGTTTAATCTTGAAATACAATTAGATTTAGAATTTGATTTGAACTCTCGGGTAATTGGTCTTAGATGTGTTTAAAATCCCAAGTATATATGCATTTGTAAGTATTGATGAGTAGGTTATTTTCTCTACTTATCGTGGAGACCTTTTAAGCATCTTAGAAATTTCATCAATATAGTTCTTTTTCATGTAAATATATTTATAATTGTTACATTAAAAATACGACATAAATCCAATGGATGATTCTAGCAATAGTTGAATTAGATGGTATTAGAAAGTAGCTAATTTGTTAATATAGTACTTACTCAAGTCTATCAGCATCAGTGAGCTTTATGAATTGGCTATTTATTTTTAAGCAATGGCATTATTAATTGATTTTTTCAAATCCGACGATCCAAAATTAGATGATTTATATCTACGAATAATTTATTTTAAAAAATAATAGTATAGATAAAAGAAAGTTATTAAATTTTTATATTACGCAAAAGAATAATTTTATTTTAAATGTTAATGAATCATAAAATTGAAATGAATTTCAAGTTGAATAGAATGAGCGAGATGAATGAGAACTACTACGATAAAGTTTTTACCTTTATTAAGTTAGTTAAATAGGATCAATAATATTATTTTCGAAAACTTGTATTTTCTCTTTAACTTTTATTTTATGACTCAAACACATTTCTCATATAATTTTTATTTGATTTTAAAAGTGTATACTCATCAAGATGGGTACACACACAACGCGCATACTTTAAGAATAGTTTTACTAAAAGAAGTTAAATTATGAGTGTACAAATATGTACACGTGAGGTTGTTTAAAAAATATTTTTTGGTGAAAAGTCATTTATATTTGGCTAATTATTTAAAAAGCATTTTTGACCACTGATTAGTATTTGACCAAGTTTTTCGAAAGTGCATGCAAATATATTTTTCCCAAAAGTTATTTTGGGGAGAAACTACTTTATTCTTTTTCTCAAAAACTACTCGAAACCATTTTTTCCTTCTAAAAACTTCACCAAATATCTTAGTCGTAAAAAATTTACTTTTAATAAAAAAAATACTTTTGGCCAAAAATAAGCTTGGCGAAACAAGCTATTATAATGACATGGGGCAATCTTGTAAAAATAACATTTTTTATTGCGTGATTTTTCCTCATTTATTTTTAAAAATTGGTGTATCTTACATGTCATCATTATTAAAAGTAAATGGTATTCCAACAAGAATTCTAGTATAACGAAAAAAGAACAAAAATTCTATTAAGTGTCTTTTGGCTACAAAAATAATCCCCACATAAAATGTAGCATTGTTTATATAAATTTTTATTTTCACATAAAATATGGCACTGTTCTATTATAGTATAATTCCATCTCTTTGAGAAATAGGATATTATAGTTACTAATTTAAATAATGGACTTGCGTTGCACAAAAGTTCTATTATAGTATAAATATAAGTAATGCCTTTTCTTGGTTTCACACTAGCAAAATAAGCGAATTTACTCAAATTGAACTTGGGATATGATTTAGTTGATTGTATCATGTTGAATATTGCTTCATTTATTAGCAAGTGCTATCTCTTTTGCTTTAGTAAAGAAAATTATTTGGTATTAGAAAAATGCAATTGGTATAGTCAAATCAATCAAGATGACATGTCACAGTCAAAGTTGTCATTTCATACAATTTACACCATACTAATTCTTTGATCAATTTATTTAATATCAACAAAATTGTTATAAAATATAACTCAAAGTAACAATATAAAACAAGGAAAAACAAGCTAAGAGATATACAGAGAAAGAGAGAAGAGATTCTTATTTCTTCTTCAATTGTGTGTTATTTTCATCTATTACAATGCCTTTATATAGGCATGAAAAATGAAAAATATGTCATTAAGTATTTGATAGGAAGATAGACATCCACCATAATTTCTTATAACACTCCCCCTTAAATATCCATAAATAATGTGCCTCGTTAAAACCTTATTAGAAAAAAAAATCCTAGTGAAGGAAAAAGAGTACACATGTTTAGAAATACGCTTTTTGGTTGCCTCGTTAAAAAACTTGCAAGAAAAATCCAGTGGGACAAAATCTTGTAAGGAAAAAAGAGTATACCGTGTATTAACTCTCCTTGATGAGAGCATCAATTCACATCCTTAAGCCTTCGCATCCCAATCTTGTACACTAGTTTCTTGAAGGTTGACGTCGGTAGAGATTTGATGAACAAATCAGCTATATTATCACTTGAACGGATCTGTTTCATATTGATATCACCATTCTTTTGAAGATCATGTATAAAAATTACTTTGGTATAATGTGCTTTGTCCTATCCCCCTTTTATAAATCCTCCCTTCAATTAGGTTATGCATGTTGCATTGTCTTCCTACAAAATTGTAGGTAGTTTGTCATACTTCAAACCACATTTATCTCGAATTAGGTGTATTATAGACCTCAATCATACACATTCTCGACTTGCTTCATGAATAGCAATTATCTCAACATGATTAGATGAAGTAGCCATGATTGATTGCTTAGTCGATCGCCAAGATATTGCAGTACCTCCACATGTAAATACATAGCCTGTTAGAGATCGAGCCTTGTGTGGGCCAGATAAATACCCAGCATCGGCATAACCAATAAGATCGGGACTGCAATCATTGCCATAAAATAAGCCCATATCGATAGTCCCTTTTAGATACCGCAATATGTGTTTAATTCCATTCCAATGTCTCCTTGAAGGAGTAGAGTTATATCTTGCTAAGACATTAACTGGAAAAGTTATGTCAGGCTTTGTAGTGTTAGCAAGATATATTAGTGTACTAATTGCACTAAGATATGGTACTTCAGGACTAAGAAGTTCTTCATTCTTTTCTTGAGGTCGGAACGGGTCCTTATTCATATCAAGTGATCGAACAATCATCGGAGTACTTAATGGATGTGCTCCATCCATGTAAAACCGTTTTAATACATTTTTTATGTAGGCAGATTGATGAACAAAAGTCTCGTTTGCCAAATGTTCAATTTGCAAACCAAGACATAATTTTGTCTTTCCGAGATCTTTCATCTAGAATTCCTTCTTTAAATAATCAATTGCCTTTTGGAGTTCTATAGGAGTTCCAATAAGGTTTATGTCATTAACATATACAACAAGTATAATAAACTCCGATGTTATTTTCTTTATAAAAATACAAGAACAAATGACATCATTTATATAACCTTCCTGTTACACCCCATGTTTCCGTACGTGAAGTTTCATTATAAGTTAATCGACGTAAGTTCGGAAATGAGATTATTTTAAGATTATAAGCATTATGTTGTTTCAAACATCAACAACAATAACAACAACAACAACAACAACAACAACCCAGTATAATCCTACTAGTGGGGTCTGGAGAGGGTAGTGTGTACGCAGACCTTACCTCTACCCTGGGTAGAGAGGCTGTTTTCGATAGACCCTCGGCTCCCTCATTCAAGAACTCCCCACCTTGCTCTTGGGGTGACTCGAACTCACAACTTCTCGATTGGAAGTGGAGGGTGCTCACCACTAGAGCAATACATTGTTGTTTCAAACAAGTGATAAGTAAATTCGTGAAGGTGAGAGGGTAAGCGAATCGAAGAAAATGCGTTTTGTCGAAATTTGATAATTTGGGATAAAATAGGATCCGAGCTATAATACTCAATATTTATGGACTAGTACCATACAAGGTACCATATGACCATGATAGTAATGTGTATAAAGTGTGTTAAAAGTGAGTAGTATTTTAAGTAATTTGAGATAATTCTTAATTATGTGGGTAATTGGTTAATTATTGGATTAGTGAGAGATTAATAAGTTAATTATGGAAATGAGGGAATTATTGGATAAGCTTGTGTCACACCTAAGCATGGTATGACATTATACGCATATGCATGATATTGTAAATATTAATGATTCACATAGCTATTCAGACTTGCATGTTGAGTCTTTTACTCCATGTTTCTCTCATGTCTATTATTTACTGATTTTCACTCCTTACATACTCGGTACATTATTTGTACTGACGTCTCTTTTGCCTGGGGACACTGTGTTTCATGCCCGCAGGTCCCGATAGACAGGTCGAGAGTCCTTCAAGTAGGCTATCAGCTCAGCGGAAGATGTTGGTGCGCTCCATTTGCTCCGGAGTTGCTTGTTTGGTCAGTATAATTTACACGTGTATTGTTTGGTATGGCGGAGCCCTGTCCCGACCTTTATGATAAGTATGTACTCTTAGAGGCTTGTAGACAGATGACATGTATACGGATACTTCTATGGCCTTGTCGGCCGATATTTTAAGTATATAATGGATCACATTGGCCTTATAGGCCCGTATGTCACAGGTATGAGTTTTTATATCAGGTTGTGTCGTTCTATATCGGGTATTCCCTCATGTTTACTCTAGTTATCTCATGACGCCCCTTCTGGCCCACTTACCTATGATGATGTAATAAGATAGATACGTTACGTTGGTACTCGGTTGAGTAAGGTACCGGGTGCCCGTCGCGGCTCATCGGTTTGGGTCGTGACAAAAGTGGTATCAGAGCAGTTCTGTCCTAGGGAGTCTACAAGTCGTGTCTAGTAGAGTCTTGTTTATGGGTGTGTTGTGCACCACACTTATAAGCAGGAGGTTGCAGGGCATTTAGGACTGTCACTCTTTCTTCTTACTCTAGATCGTATAGTAGAGCTCAGTTGTAAGAACTCAATTTGCTAAACTCTATATTATTCATAATAAGACGATGCCTATATCTAGAAATACAGTTGGTAAGGGATTGAATACGGCTGTAGAAGAGTTGAGTCAGAGGAACTCAATTTTGTATCATGTTTATGATGAGTAAATGTATGGTCTCCAGCAGATCATGTGTGTACTAAGATGTGTGAGCTTTTGGAAAAGGAGCCCTAAGGCATGAATATCTATCCATCCATATGGTAAAAACCAACGAGAGATTCGAAAGGTAGATACAAGCTTCAACAAGTAAAAGAAGCAAGATGAAAAGGGTACGAGATACCCAGCTAGTGAAGATTATCATTATTTATCATTCAATAAGGGAGCTATAAGCATTTTGAGTTACCTTCAACAGTAGTAGAGGTATGTACAATCGACCACACCTATCTCATTTATGCCCTATGAGGGCTAACAGAAGTAGTATAAGAGAAGGTAGGGTATTAGGATCTAGCTGGGGTTAGGGTAACCCAAAATGGTGGATGGGTTGTTTGCGTTAGTTGACATTCCCGAAGGATATTGCAAATCTGCTAATAGATCTCCTTGTGAGATACCCAGATGGTGCACTCTAAAATAGTACAGCTAGATATGAGTACTACAAAGATAAGCACTGGAAGCCTGGAAGGGATAAATATTACCTTAGTGTGGCTCTCGTCCCTAGTAGAGAGAGAATGTTAGGCAACCCGAAGAGCCAGTGGATGGAGCAAGGGGAGCTAAAAGCAAAAGAATTTCTTGTGAAAGTTTTCAGAATAAAGTGATGGACAGAAATATTAGCAGGGAAATAAGAAGAGAGATAATGAAGCATTATGAGTAAGAGGTGATACATGGATGACAACAGTAGAAAAAAATAAATGGCAGTATTACAGAGTATATAGTCAATGGAAGGAAAAGATGAGATGTGACAGGCCTTGAGACAACAAAAGAGTATAGGCCATAAAGTCATATCCTCATTTCAAGAAGTAAGTCTGTAACTCTAACATGATTACCAGAAGGAAACGTTAGACCCCAGAGTAATAGAAATCAGTATGGGCTGGTGAACAAGATAAACTAAACATGAATTAGGGACTGAGTGATTTGATAATTGTCGACGTCATGAGAATTTCAGATTTCTTTCCGGCTATAATAGAATGGACAACAGAAGAAGATTCATGAGAAATTCATAGAATGGTCATTCAGGAAGACGCTTCCCTAAAGCAAGCAATGTGAGCAAAGTTAAGCTTAAAGGGTTGTATGTGCCAGTTACACTAGGTGTCTCTCTCGTGAGTAAGGAATTTTGTTATCCTTGGTACAGAAGGATTACCGCGAGGCGAGTAAGGTCATCGATGATGTGAAAAGACGCCAAAGATGAAAAGGTAAAACATCTATACGTAGATCATCGTAGCAGTAAATCTTAGTACTCTCCCTAAAGGGGGGAATATGGTATGATGTGGCATTAAGTCAGAATTAAGTGGTTCTAATAACTATGGAATGGTAAAGGAAGAATGCGATAAAAATGAGAAAGGGATAAGATTGCACTTATTCAAATCCTACAGATATGCTACGATTCCAGAACATTATGCAAATACGACATCAAGGAGATGAAGTAAGGGTTCCTGCCTGAGATGTTATTGATAGATAAGGAACCACTGCGAGACGTAAGTTAAGACAAAGGAAATAACCCAAGAAATATTACGTGGAATATTGATATGAGAATGGGCCAACGAGCAATTAGTAGTTGATTCAGGAAGAGCCTAGTTATGGCTAGACAAGAGGATACAGACAATCAACAGATCGTGCAAGATAAACATAGTGAATCCAGTATCGCAGATAATGATATCGTGATCCTTGAGAAATATTCAGATAGGAGTTGGGGTAGTTAAAGGTACCGTATGAGTGTTACGGAAATAAAAGAGAGTGCCACTGGGAAGACAACCAAAATATCAGTTCAGGAACAACCCTACAAGCACAAGGGCATGGAGGTAAGTAACTACGGATAATTATAGCGAGGAAGGACATCAAAAATTTCGTCGAGTATATGATGTAATAAGTTCGCAGCTTTACAAGAGTCATAGGATCCTCCCTAAGTACTACAACGAAAGACTAAATGAGGAAATAAGGAAGAATGCCTCAACCTAAACATAGTAACTTGAAGGAGAAATGGTCATATAAAAGCAGTCTCACTGCAACATTGTATGCACTCCATAAGAAAGTGGCACCTACCGTGGCTAATGAACGGGAAGTAAAAAAAATCAAAAGTAATATTCGAGATCGTATGAGTTGTACAAAAATTCGGGCATGCGTGGGAACTAAGATAAGCTAAGTATGCACGCAACAAGGAGGCAGAAAGATCAGGAAAAGTAATAGCTTACACTTAAAGAAAGTTGAGAAGGAACTAAATGAATTATTCGATCAATGATCCAGAGATAATTACGTTATGAACGCCCTCAAGATTTTGGAGTATTATCCATGCAAGATATATATTGACAATCATACAGACGTAGAAGACTCCGATATAAGTTAAAAGAAAGGATTGAGTCCAGGTCATAGACAATGGGTTGAATTGTTAGAAGGTTGTAGCAGGGATATTCCATAGCGACCATAAAAGGCTAAAGAAATAACTAATACCAGGAGCCGCAGAGCGGAAGATAGCTTAAGCCTACATAAAGACTGATCAGAAGGAAAAGTCCTAAAGAGTTACATCAACCAAGTAAATCAGGAGTCTAATTATTGGGCCCAGGAAATTATAGAAATCGTGATTGAGAACATTGCAGGATCACCCTTAATATCAGAGGTACAAGAGAGATAGTACAACAACCATATTCTATAACGGCCTATCGGTTTGGGTCGTGATAAACAAAAGAGATGATGGTTTCTCTAAGTTATAGGAAGTTCAGTATAGCCCGAATGAACTCAAAGGAGTCTAAGACTAATAGCATTTAGAATATATGGAATGATGCACTGGTAATAGAATAAGGGTGTAATTGTGATAGATAAAGGATGACATTTGGGCCTTCGATTGAGTAGCGATTTCAAAGAAAAAATAAAAAGGGATTTCAAGAACTGTATAGCATTAAAATACCCACGTAAGTGAACCACATTGGGAGGCTATGAAATATGGTTATGAAAATATAGTATCGCCCCCAGGTGGATCAGCCTAATCATTTCCGATGTTCCCCGATGAGACGTGAGCTCTAGAGGCAGTGTTACATAAGAGGTCAAGTTATCAGTGGTAGATTATAGATCAATATTGAGGTGAATCAATAATGAATGGATAAAAGTTACAAAGTATGAGATGAGATTAGACCATCATTCTTAAGATGGATAGTAATGAAGAAGCAGTAAAGGACTTAGATTTATACATATAGGATAAGCAACGAGAGTAACCTTGAGTTTGGTAGCAGACCTCAGTAAAGATAAATCGAAGTAAGAGTTATGGTATAGTATGACCTACCTAGATGCAGTAAAGTCATACGGATGGATAAACAGATCTATGAAATAAGATATAGCAATATTCATAAGTTCAACAAAGTACCGAGAGAAGAACTTCAGTACACCTATAGGTTTCGGGGGGGG
>AWOL01S0022227.1:41598-52496 GCA_000715115.1 Nicotiana otophora | reverse complement strand
TTATGGTATAGTATAACCTATCTAGATGCAGTAAAGTCATACGGATGGATAACTGGGTCTATGAAATAAGATATAACAATATTCATAAGTTCGACAAAGTACCGAGAGAAGAACTTTAGTACACCTATAGGTTTTCAGAGGGGCAACTTGTTATAGTTATGCATATGTTCACAAAGTGAGGCCTAGACATTGGCTAAAAGCTGGAGGAAGAGGAGAGGAGTCACATAGGCGCACTTACAAGGTCAGAGTCGTACAAGCTGCATGATAGAAAGTAGCAACAGTTGCGAGATTGGAAGGATTCCGACCACAAGTCATGGTGTGAGAAAGAGGCCTAAAGGGGGGAATGTCTTGACCTTTGGATTTATTCACAGAACAATTGCCTAGATGACAAGGAGAGTACTAAAGTATTCGCAAGAGCTATAGGTTATGATAATGATAAGTGCATCGGTCAATATTCGAGGACGAATGGTCAAAAGAGGGGAATGATGTTACACCCCATTTTGAGATTATAAGCATTATAATGTTTCAAACAAGTGATAAGTAAATCCATGAAGGTGAGAGGGTAAGCGAATCGAAGAAAATAAGTTTCGTCGAAATTTGATAATTTGGGATAAAATATGGTCCGAGCTATAATACCCGATATTTATGGACTAGTACCATACAAGGTACCACATGACTATGATAGTAATGTGTATAAAGTATGTTAAAAGTGAGTAGTATTTTAAGTAATTTAAAATAATTCTTAATTATGTGGGTAATTGGTTAATTATTAGATTAGTGAGGAATTAATAAGTTAATTGTGAAAATTAGGGAATTATTGGATAAGTTTGATACCCCAACGTGGCAGCAACTTAAAGCCATATTTGATGACTCTTTACTTACATCGTTAGGTGGCATTTAAGAGATATTTGGGTGGCTAAAGTAGGCCTTATCAAGTGGGCCCCACAACCAGAAGTCTTAAGACATCTCCCTACACCATTATTTCCTACATAATTATTGTGTAGGTGTATGTGCTAGTAAGGGAGGAATTCTCAGAATGAATTCATATGAATTTCATAATGCTACAGCAGTGTGAGACGCAATTCTGAGAGAGCACTGTACAATCTTTCTCAAGAATATCATATAGATTTTTCCTACTTCGATCTGCTGTTACGTGTTATCATAATTGACGTGTGTTAGAGGGATTGTCAAGAGAATCGGCTCAGGTATGTTAAGGCTATCCCTTCTTTCCTTTTGGCATGATCCATACGATACAAACGAAACGAGCAAATGCACAACTTCCATAAATGACTCTATTCATAGAAATGCTAGAGATGCTTATGTTCTTGATTCCCCATGTGTCCTATTATTCTATCATCTGTTCATGAGTCTCAGAAAATACGTAAGTTGATAAAGTTTATTTAATTATATTAATCAAAGTCATAATGGTCTTATGACATTCCGAGAAATTTTATTGACGTACTTCTCATGCATTGCATTCATGTACATGGACCCATGACCAGATGGCGTTATATACACGTATATATGTATATTATATGTATATGGGATATGGAAAAATATTACGGCGTTATATACGCACCACCACCTGATTAGTTGGTATACGTTGATGATTTTCCCACAGTGACCGAGATGATATGATGGGATGCCCTCAGAGGCTTGATGATATTATGAACGCATATACCTAAGCATGGTATGACATTATACGCATATGGAGGGTGCTCACCACTAGAGCAACACATTGTTGTTTCAAACAAGTGATAAGTAAATTCGTGAAGGTGAGAGGGTAAGCGAATCGAAGAAAATGAGTTTCGTCGAAATTTGATAATTTGGGATAAAATAGGATCCGAGCTATAATACCCAATATTTATGGACTAGTACCATACAAGGTACAATATGACCATGATAGTAATGTGTATAAAGTGTGTTAAAAGTGAGTAGTATTTTAAGTAATTTGAGATAATTCTTAATTATGTGGGTAATTGGTTAATTATTAGATTAGTGAGGGATTAATAAGCTAATTATGGAAATGAGGGAATTATTGGATAAGCTTGTGTCACACCTAAGCATGGTATGACATTATACGCGTATGCATGACATTGTAAATATTAATGATTCACATAGTTATTTAGACTTACATGTTGAGTCTTTTACTCCATGTTTCTCTCATGTCTATTATTTACTGATTTTTATTCCTTACATACTCGGTACATTATTTGTACTGACATCCCTTTTGCCTGAGGTCGTTGCGTTTCATGCCCGCAGGTCCCGATAGACAGGTCGAGAGTCCTTCAAGTAGGCTATCAGCTCAACGGAAGAAGTTGATGCGCTCCATTTGCTTCGGAGTTGCTTGTTTGGCCAGTATAATTTATACGTGTATTGTTTGATATGGCAGGGCCCTGTCCCAACCTTTATGATAAGTATGTACTCTTAGAGGATTATATATAGATGGCATGTATACGGATACTTGTATGGCCTTATCGGCCTATATTTTAAGTATATAATGGATCACATTGGCTTTATAGGCCCGTATGTCACAGGTAAGAGTTTCTATATCAGGTTAGGCCGTTCTATGTCGAGTATTCCCTCATGTTTGCGCTGGTTATCTCATGACACACCTTCTGGCCCACTTACCTATAATGATGTAATAAGAAAGATACGTTATGTTGGTACTCGGTTGAGTAAGGTACCGGGTGCCGTCGTGGCCCATCGGTTTGGGTTGTGACACTTCCTTTAATAAATACTCATTTAGGCGGTTATACCACATTCTTCCTGGTTGCTTTAGACCATACAAATATCTTTGCAATTTGATTGAAAATATTTTCCGGGATGTTGAATTATGTGCGTCGGGCATTTTAAATCCCTCGAAAATTTTCATGTATATCTCATTATCAAGTGTGTCGTAAAGGTAGGCTGTAACTACATCCATTAAATGCATGTCAATCTTTTCATGGATAACAAGACTAATGAGATAACATAACGTTATAGCATCCATAACAGGAGAATACGTCTCTTCATAATCGACATCAGGCATTTGTGAAAATTCTTGTGCAACAAGGTGCTTATATCTTTCTACCTCATTTTTCTCATTCCTTTTACGTACAAAGACCCATTTATAGCCAACAAGTTTAACACCATTAGGTATTTGGACTACATACCCAAAAACTTCACGTTTCACAAGTGAATCCAACTCAGATTGGATTGCTTCTTGCCATTTTGGCCAATTATGTCTTTGTCGACATTCTCCAATGGATTGATGTTCAAGATCCTCATTATATTGCATAATGATAAAGGCAACATCGTATGCAAAGTCATAATCCACAATTATATTCAATCGATTCAAATTTGTCTCAATATCGATTGGGTTTATTGATAGTTCCTTATTTTCTTGAGTCTCATGCTCATTGATTTCCTTATGAATTTTAGGATTGGTTAAATCATGGGTTTCTTTATGAGACTCATTCGTAGTGTCATCTTGATCATTTATTTTCCTTTTTCTAGGATTTCTATCCTTAGAACCCAATGGTCTGCCACACTTTAGGCATGTTTTTGACTCATTAGCTATGACACTAGAAGATTGTCCAACAGGAACATCAATACGGATTGGAACATTCTCTGCAGGGATATGTGATTTCGTTATCCTTTTCAGATCCGTAAATGCGTCTAACATTTGATTTGCTATTTTCTGTAAATGGACAATCATTTGCACCTCTTTTTTACAAATAGAGGCACGTGGATCAAGATGAGACAATGATGGATTTTTCCACGAAATTTTCCGTTTGATTTTACCAATTTCTCCCCCTAATTTTGGGGAAAATGCCTCATCAAATCGACAATCTACAAATCGAGCAGTGAACAAATCTCCCGTTAATGTTTCGAAGTAGCGAATAATGGAGGGCGGTTCAAACCCAACATATATTCCTAACCTTCTTTGGGGACCCATCTTGGTGCGATATGGCTGTGCTACATGCACATATACTGCACACCCAAAAATTCTTAAATGGGATATATTAGGTTCATGACCCAAAACTAAGGAGAATATTTATAATAATTTGTCGGTCTAAGACGAACTAGCATTGCTGCATGCAAAATGGCATGACCCCAAACAGAAGTGGGTAATCTCGTTTTCATGGGTAACGGTCTTGCTATCAATTGCAAACGTTTAATCAAAGACTCAGCAAGGCCATTTTGAGTGTGAACATGAGCTATATGATGTTCCATTTTTATCCTAATTGATAAGCAATAATCATTAAATACTTGGGATGAAAACTCAACAACATTATCAAGTCGAATAGACTTAATTGGATTATCGGGAAACTGTGTCCATAATCAAATTATTTGTGCCATTAATTTTGTAAACGCCAGATTGCGATATGATAATAGGCACACATAAGACAATCTAGAAGATGCATCTATTAAGACCATAAAATGTCTAAATGACACACTAGATGGGTGAATAGGTCCACAAATATCCCCTTGTATACGTTCCAAAAATGCAGGGGACTCAATCCCAACCTTTGTTGGTGATGGTCTCATAATTAACTTGCCTTGATAACAAGAAGTGCAAGAAAATTCATTATTTAAAAGAATCTTTAAATTCTTTAATGGATGCCCATTTGAGTTTTTTATAATTCGTCTCATCATAATTGATCCAGGATGTCCCAATCGATCATGCCAAAGTATAAAAGTATTGGAATAAATAAACTTTTGGTTTACTATAGAATGTGCCTCAATTGCACTAATTCTTGTCCAATGCAGGCTACAAGATAAAGATGGGAACTTCTCAATAACCCTTTTCTGGCCAGAGACATTCTTGGTAACGATGAGATATTCGATATTATTCTCATCTATTGTCTCAATATGAAATCCATTTCGACGGATATCTTTAAAACTCAACAAGTTCCTCTTGGACTTGGAGGAGAACATTGAATTCTCTATGATAAGTATTGTTCCCTTAGGCAGAGTTATATTAGCTATTTCAGAGCCTTCAATTAGATTACTACTACCAGAAATTGTAGTAATATATGCCTTACACATACTTAAATGAGAGAAATATTTTTTCTCTTTGAATATTGTATATGTCGTACATGAATTAATTAAGCAAATATTTTTACAATTGAACTTTGATCCAAGTTTTCTTTGAAAGATATCCATATTTGCTTCCCATTGTTTGACATACAAAAAGAAGTATATGAATAAATATTAGTATTTTCAGAGAAAAGTAAAAAAATAAAGTTAAACCATTGATTCAATAGTGACCTTTTAATGCAATTTCGAGCAAACTCTAATTATGATACAAATAATTACGTAGTAAATATAATACAATTATAAGTACATTATACATATGACCAATACAACTATAACAAAACTATTTATATGTATAAGTTATTTATATTTTCCTACACATTGCATGAAAAATAATTGATCCGTGTAAGAAAAGAACATACTTAGTTGCTTCTCTTTTTTTTATTCTTAATATTTTACTCATGTACATGAAAAAGTTGAGGTACTGATGTACTAGATTTTTTTGTTATTCTTTTTCTTTTTTTTTTTCAAAGAAAGATGGGAATTGAGAGTCAAGTAACAAAAGTTGTTTCAGGGTGCTTGTAAACTTTTTTATTAAAGAGAATTACAGTAATGGAAAGGAAACTCAAAAGCGTTAAAAGATCACTTACACTAGGATACTAATTAATTAGATATTACCCCTTGTTTGTGAGATTTGTAAAACATTGAATCTTCATTGTTTTCGGAAATACACATATTTTTAAGAACTGCATAAGCAGTATTATTAAACGCAATAAAACTTACATGATGTTTATTCATTAGCTACTACGAATGGGCAAAAATAACAATCAAACTACTCAATCATCTTTAACTACGGATCCATGACCGATCAAGTAGTTTATTTTTCCATCAGGATACTCAAAGAAATCTGTCACATCTAAGTGGGTGATGTCAAATTCACTGTCATAGACAAAATTAGCTTTAGGACCTTTATTCTTTAGAGATGCTTAATAAAGCTCAACCAAATATTTTGGTATACTACAAATATTTACCAAAATGCCCTTTTCCACCGCAACGAGAGCATTCAGTTTCTGAATCCTTTGCCTTTGGCTTTTCACTATTCTCTTTCCACTTTTGGAAGTTATATTTCCTTGGGGAATGATTAACACTAGGAAAGTTTCTTCCATGGCCACGACCACTGTCACGGCCACGAACATGGACACGACCTTTTTCACACTTAGCATAATGAGAATACACCTCATCCACTTTAGGCAAATGGTGTAGATCCAGTGGGTCACTTTTCGTGATTTCTCATAAGCAAGTCGTTGTTTAGTTCATACACAAGGAGAAGAGAAATCAACTCAGAGTACTTCTTGAAACCTTTCTCTCGGTACTGCTGTTGCAAGACCATATTGGAGGCATGAAACGTTGTGAACGTTTTTTCAAGCATATCATAGTCAGTGATACTATCTCCACAGAGTTTTAATTTAGAAGTAATTCTGAACATCGCAGAATTATATTCAGAAACAGACTTAAAGTCTCGAAGTCTCAGATGAGCCCAATCATATCATGCTTGTGGAAGAGTGACCAACGTTAAGTTGTCATATCTTTCCTTTACGCCATTCCACAAAACAAGTGGATTTTTGACTGTGAGATATTCTATTGTCAACCCTTCATAAAGGTGATGGCGCAAGAAAATCAAGGCCTTCGTACAATCTTGTGTAGATGCTTTATTTCTATCTTTAATGGCATCTCCAAGACCCATTGCATCTAAATGGATTTCAGCATCCAACACCCATGTCATATAGTTCTTGCCCGAAATTTCAAGGGCAACGAACTTTCTTTTCATAATATCAGTCATAATTAAAAGAGGAGAAAAATTATACCTTAGTCTTCTCAAAGAGCTTCTTAAGACGGTAGAGACTCGTGCTGATAACATGTTATAAAATATAACTCAAAGTAATAATATAGAACAAGGAAAAATAAGCTAAGAGATATATAGAGAAAGAGAGAAGAGATTCTTATTTCTTCTTCAATTGTGTGTTATTTTCATCTATTACAATGCCTTTATATAGGCATAAAAAATGAAAAAAATATGTCATTAAGCATTTTAGAGGAAGATCATGGAGGAAGATAGACATCCACCATAATTTCTTATAACAAAAATTAAGTTATTGTGAATCGTCATTGTGTCGTGATTTTTCATTGATGTAGCTTTCATCGCTTATGTATGGGGTAAAATATGTTATATTAAATGATCGCATGAGAAAGTGATACGAGGAGTCGAAGATAGAGGATAGTTGAAACTGAAGGCAACGATCTCGTCTGTTACCGGAGAGAATGATACTCATAAAGATAAAATAAATGCAAGCTTAATATAATTTTATCTTCTTGCTCTTTGATATTATTGTTGTTGTGCCCGGAAGCCCTGCTCCCGGAATTACTATTTTTGCTATTTCGTCTCTATCTCAAGGCTAAGTATTGAATATTTATCTAATTTCTCCATTATTTTAGGATCAAATTAATTCACTTGTCTATAAACCACATATAAATTCAACAGTACCATTTTACAGGTAAACAGTTGGCACCGTGGGGCTTAGACAGTTGTGTAATTAAGTTGGTCCTTGCCTCTTTTACTAACGTGTTTGATTATTTGTTCTTAGCAAAAAATCATAGAAAATGGCAAATAATGGTGTTAACAACACACAACCTTAAGGACCAAGGAAATCACCCTCAGTATGAGGATTCAATCAGCGATACCCGCAGCGAGGGAAATGCGGCCACACCGGTCCACGGAAGGCGATACTCGCGATATGTTCGAGAAGCAACTCCTAATGATGCTGAAGAGGAGCACGTCGTCGAAGCGATAAGAGTCTTGTAGGAGCAAAAAGAGACATTCTAGGTCATCTCACATGGCAGGATAAGGTAATGGAAGAACTGAAGCAGGCGTTATCGGATGCTTACAATAATGCGAATGGGCGAGGTCCAGCTCCTCCTGGTGCTCCCGCAAATCAAGTAACGCAGAGGGTCGACAACAATACCCCGAGGGGGGAGGTCGGCTTCGATGAGGCTGGGGGGAGCGGATTCGTTCATAATAACGAGAGTGATCCCTTCAAAAATGAACTCATACGGATTATGAGGAAAGTGAACGCCCGGATGGACCAAATCTGGGGTGCACCATCGGTGCTGAAAGGGCCAGACTCAGAGAAGTATACTCAATTATCGTACAAACTAAGCGCGACACCAGAATTGATCCCGAAGCAGTTTAAAATGCCGGATATGTCGAAATATGATGGGACTTTAGATCCCTAGGAGCATATCACCACCTATACAACGACTGTGAAAAGGAAAGATTTAGCCCTCCACGAGATTGAATCAGTGTTGCTGAAGAAATTCGGAGAGACTCTCTTGAAGGGGAGCCTTGACGTGGTATTCGCTTTTGCCTGAGCATTCCATAGATTCCTTTGAGATGCTCGCGGATTCTTTTATTAAGGCCCATGGTGGGGCCACAAAGGTACATGCCCGAAAGGCCGATATTTTCAGAATTACATTAGGAGAGTCCGAGTTGTTGCACGAATTTGTAACCCGGTTCTAGAAGGAAAGGATGCTGCTACCGGCCGTCCCGGATGAATGGGCGGCTGAAGCATTCACCAAATGTTTAAATTGGAGAAGTTTCGATGCTTCCGGGAAATTGAAAGAAAGCTTGATCGAGTTTCAAGCGACAACTTGGGCGGATGTTCACAACCAGTACGAGTCAAAGATAAGGATTGAGGATGATCAGCTCGGTTTCTCGGTATCAATTCGGGGTCGGGAGAATAACAAAGAGAAATCAAAAGACGATTTTGACATAGATCGACGGTCTTCGAGGTGTTGGGTTTTGCCCTATGAACGGGCCGAATGGTGCGACAGAGGTTTTCGGTCGGTGGATAGGTTCGCTACCAATAGAAGAACTGATCGCGGACGGAGTAATAGGTCGTTACAAGACAAGGAAACGTTAGTTCTCCAGACTCTTCTTACCCCAAACTTTCAGAATATAACTTCAATGTCAGTGTAAGAGTTGGTATCGGCTATGAGGAACATTAAAGAACCACCATTCTCAAAGCCAATGAGATTCGATCCCAGCTAGATGGATCCTAATTTATGGTGCGAATACTACGGGATGAATAGTCACCGGAGGGGCATCTGCGCTAAGAGGTTGCGACGCTGCTGAAAAATGGCCATCTCAGGGAATTCTTAAGCGACCGAGATAAAAACAATTACGGTCGCAATCATGACAACGGTGAGCCCTCAAAAGTAGGAGAAGATCCCCCGTGCCTGGCGATCAACATAATTTTCGGCGGGACGAGATTAACGAGGTTACCTTCTCGGCGGCGAAAAAGACAAAGGTATCAGTAACCCACAGCAAGAGACTCCGGGAAGTAGCTAAACACGACATCACCTTCACGGAGGAAGACACGGATGGATTGTTGCTACCGCACAACGACGCATTGATAATTTATCTAAATATTTTAGATTTAAAATCAAACGTGTTCTGGTGGATCCACGGAGTTCGGCCAATATTATACAATGGAAGGTATTGGAACAAGCCAAACTTACCGGAAGCATCATCCCGACCACAAAGCTCTTCACCAGGTTCAACCTAGCAAACACGACAACCCGAGGAGAGATCCTACTGCCCACGAATGCCGAAGGGGTGATGAATACTACCCTTTTTAAGGTGGGGGTGGTGATATAGGACACAAACTTATAATGGGAAGACCATGGTTGTACAAGATGAAAGTTGTGTCATCGACATATCACTAGTTCCTGAAATTCCCAACTCCCGAGGGAATTAAACAAATAAGGGGTGACCAACCAGCGGCAGGGGAGATGAATGCAATTTCGGTCTCCAGTAGCAAAGGGAAAGATCATGTGGCATAGCAATTACATGAAATGACGCTTGCTCCCAAGTCAGGTGAAGTCAACCGGGGGGAAGAGGTGTCGGAATCTTATGAAATGCCAAGATATTTCTAGGTACTAGAAGAGACGCACACAACAAAGTCCACAGCGGAAGAGCTTGAGCAAGCCGCATTGTTTCGAAAAGTTCTTGGAGAGGAAATCCCTCTTGGGGACAGGACAACACCCTGAACTAAGGTCTGGATTTATTGAATTTCTTAAATCTAACGTCGATTGTTTTGCGTGGTCGCATTCGAATATGACAGGAATCCCGTCGGAAGTGGCGGTGCACAAGCTAAGTTTGATTCCCAACATTTCTCCGGTAAGATATAAAAAATGTCCTATTGGCGAGGCCAAAAAAAAATTCGTCAAATAGGAGGTAACTCGTCTACTTGATATCAGTTCAATCCGACAGGTAAAGTATCCAGACTAGCTAGCTAACGTAGTAGTGGTTAAAAAAAGAATAATAAATTTTGCATGTGCGTAGACTAAAAGGACTTGAATAAGGTATGCCCAAAGGACTCGTTCCCATTGCCAAACATTAATCAAATGATCGATGCAATGGTCGGGCATGAGTTAATGAGTTTCCTAGATGCTTACTCCGGGTACAACCAAATTAAGATGAACCCGGAGGATCAGAAAAAACTTCGTTCATAACGAACTTCGGCACATATTGCTATAATGTGATGCCCTTCGGACTAAAGAACGTCGGAGCCACTTACCAGCGGCTCGTAAACAAAATATTTGAAAAATAAATAGGGAAAATCATGGAAGTTTATGGGTGTGTTTGGTATGAAGAAAAATGTTTTCCTAAAAAATGAGTGATTTTATCACTTATTTTCCCATGTTTGGTTAGTGAGTGAAAAGTTTTTTCTGAAAAATATTTTCTAGTGTTCTCTTAGAGAGTAGAAAATATTTTTTAGAAAAATAATTTTTTATGCTACTTTCCTTATCCCCTCCCC
>AWOL01S0022227.1:862-39630 GCA_000715115.1 Nicotiana otophora | reverse complement strand
GCTCCCCCTCCCCCCCCCTCTCCCCGACCCTAAATACCCAGCGTTTTTCGGACTCTATTTTCTTTAAGAATTTAATTATTCTTTTAAAAATTCACACAAATCCAAAAGGACTACTGTATTGCTTTACTTTTTCACTCAAAAACAACGTTGAAATTTGTGTTACATAACTAAAAAGAAAGTACTCTTTTTTTGGTTGAAAAAGAAAGTATTCTTTCTGCAACATGAAAAAAGTATTCGTTTTATTAAAATGAAAGAAAATATTTTTTCTACATCATGAAAAAAATACTCATTTTATTGAAATAAAAGAAAATACTTTTTACTACATTATTTTGTTGAAATGAAAGAAAATACATTTTCTACATCATGAACAGAAAGCACTTTTTTGTTAAAATAAAAGAAGATATTTTTTACTACATCCTTTTGTTGAAATTAAAGAAAATACTTTTTCAACATCATGAAAAAAAAGTACTTTTTTGTTGAAATGAAAGAAGATATTTTTTACTACATTATTTTGTTGAAATAAAAAAACAATTCTACATCATGAAACAAAAGTAATATTTTGTTGAAATGAAAAAAAATACTTTTTTTTATATCTTGAAAGAATACTCATTTTGTTAAAATGAAAAAAGAAAGTACTCTATCTACAATACGTAAAGAAAGTATTCTTAATAATATTTCTATTTAAGCTGGGGGTTGGTGGGGATGGGGAATAGGGTGGGGAAAGTTGAATAAGAGTTTTGGAAAATATTTTCCCTTCTCTTGATAGGGAAAATATTTTCCTCCAATTGGAGGAAAATGAGTTCATGAGGAAAATGTTTTAAAACAATATTTAAGCCAATCAAATATGGAAAAATTAAAAAATATTTTTCGAAAAATATTTTCCTTCATACCAAACACACACTATAAAGACGATATGCTTGTTAAGTCTTTGAATGCAGGTGATCATCTTAAACACTTGCAAGAGACTTTTGACATCCTAAGGAAGCATAACATGAAGACATGGGGAATTGAGGTTAACCTCGACAAAATAAAAGCCATCGAAGACATCACGGACCAGCTATCAAGTGTTAAAGAAGTTCGAAGGCTCACGGGGAGATTGGCCACTTTGAGCAGGTTCATTTCTCGGTCTTCAGAAAAATGCCATCATTTCTTTTCGTTACTCAAGAAGAAGAACAACTTCGAATGGACCTTAGTAGGCCCTAAAGGATTTGAAAAGGTACTTGTCAAGTCCTCCGTTATTATCAAAGCCGGAGGAAGGCAAAAAATTATTAATCTACTTAGCAGTCCCGAAGGTAGCGGTAAGCGCCATTTTAGTCCGTGAGGACGAAGGTACGCAATCTCCAATTTATTATGTTAGTAGAATTTTAACGGGAACGGATTCTCGCTAACCACATTTGGAGAAGCTGGCCTTAGCCCTCGTAGTCGCCGCTCAGAAGCTAAGGCACTATTTCTATTGTCACCTGATAGCGGTGGTGACCACCTTTCCCCTACGGAATATCCTTCATAAACCCAACTTTCGGGTAGGCTGGCCAAGTGGGCCGTTGAAATGAGTGAATTTGACATAGAATATAAATCTAGGACTGCGATTAAGTCACAAGTTTTGGCCGACTTTGTGGTCGATTTGTCCAGGACTGTTATCTCTAGCTACCAAAGAAGCAGTGATGGTGTCAGAATCGATATCAGGAGTTTGGACCCTATATACGGATGAAGCTTCTAACGTAAAAAGGTCTGGGCTCGGCATAGTATTGACCACGCCTTCGGGAGAAATCCTAAGGCAGGCCATAAGAACGGTTCTTCTAACTAACAAAGAAGCAGAGTATGGAGTTTTGATTGCAGGACTCGAATTGACCTGGGGACTAGACTCCCAGCTGGTGGTGCATCAGGTCTACATGATCTTCGAAGCCATAGAGGAATGCATGCAACAATACGTAGCAAAGTTTTAGGCTCTGCTTGCTCGGTTCCGGGAGTGGTAGATTACACATATCCCAAGGGAGGAAAATGCACAAGGAGATGCACTAGATAACCTTAGCTAATCAACGAAAATGAAGGGATCGGACTCCGGTACGATCGTACAACTTATGCAATCGGTTCTGGATGCAGATAACTATTACAAGGTAAATGCGACTAATTTTGTCTAGGAATGGAGGAATAAGATCATTGATTACCTCAACACAAAAAGTTGCTTGGCGATCCTAAAACATCCCGGGCGCCGCGCGCCAAAGCAGCATGATATAGCTTCAAAGGAGGCCAACTGTATAGGAAATCTTTCCAAAGCCCGCTGGCCCGATGCTTGGGAGCCTCCGAAGCGAACTATGTTATGCGAGAAGTCCACGAAAGAATCTGTGGAAATTGTTCGGGCGCAGATTCCTTGGTACTAAAGTTGGTAAGGGCAGGATATTACTGGCCCCAAATGGAACAAGACGCCAAAGCTTTTGTTCAAAAATGTGATAAGTGTCAATGCTACACACCATTGGTACATCAACCAGTAGAACTATCATACTCGGTTTTGTCTCCATGGCCGTTCATGAAGTGGGGAGTGGATATCGTCGGACTACTGTTATCGGTCCCTGGAAAGGTAAGGTTTCTTTTAATAATAACTGACTATTTTTTTAAGTGGGTTGAAATAGGTCCTTATGAGAATATTGTTGAACATGAAGTGGTAGATTTCTTGTGGGAGAACATTATTTGCAGATTTAGGATACCAAAAGAGATAGCCTGCAACAACGGGCCATAATTTATAGGCGCAAAGGTCACGAAATTCCTTGAAGTCTTGAAAATCAAAAGGATCACATATTCGCCCTATCATCCGAGCGTAAATGGTCAAGCAGAGTCAACGAACAAAGTAATTATACAAAATCTCAAAAAGATATTGGAAGCAGCTAAAGGCAGATGGCCTGAAGAACTGCCCGGAGTACTATGGGTGTACCGAACAACGGCCAAATCGAGCATAGGAGAGACTCCCTTATCCCTTGTGTACGGAGCACAAGCCTTGATTCCGGTAGAAGTAGGGGAGCCTACCTTGAGATACTTCCACGCAAATGAAGAAGAAAACAACGAAGCAATGTTAGTCAATTTGGAGTTGCTCGATGAGCGCAGAGACTCGGCACATATAAGGATGGCAGCTCAAACGCAGAGCCTTGATTATGGGTAAATGAACCGGAAAGGTTGTCATGAGATAAATAGAATTAAACATAAGAGAATACTCGACATGGGATGACCCAACATGATATAGAAGCTTATGCATGCGAAATACGGGCCTATAAGGCCGACATGATCATTTGTATACTCAAAACATAGGCCGACAAGGCCATACAAGTATCCATATACATGACATCTGTCTATAAGCCTCTACAAATACATAAATGTCATAAAGTTTGAGATATGTCCCCGCCATACCAATCAATGCATGTCCAAATCATACTGACCAAATATGCAACTCCGGAGCAAGTGGAGTGCACCAACACCTTCCGCTGAGCTGATAGCCTACTAGGAGGACTCTCAACCTGTCTATCGGGAACTGCGAGCATAAAACGCACCATCCCCAGGCAAAAGGAACGTCAGTACAAATAAAGTGCCGAGTATGTAAGGCATGACAATAGTATATAAAAAACATGAAAGAAATATGGAGTAAAGAACTCAACCTGTAATTCTGAAAAGCTCACTGTGAATCATGAAAAATTTATAATGTCATGCATGTGCGTATAAATGCCATATCATGCATAGGTATATGCGTACATAACATCATCAAGCCTCTGAGGGCATCCCATCATATCATCTCAGCCACTGTGGATGAAATCATCAATGTATATCAGCTGATCAGGTGGTGGTGCGTATATAATGCCATAACCTTTTCCCATATCCCATATACAAATAATATACACGTATATAACACCATCTGGTCATGGGTCAATGTACATGTATAAATGAATGCAATGCATAATGAAGTAAATCAGTAAGATTTCTCAGAATGTTATAAGATCAATATGTCTTCGGATAAACTTTAGCAACTTACATATTTTTTTGATACCCATGAACAGAAGATATAATAATAGGACACATGGGGAATCAAGAACATAGGCACCCTTAGTACTTCTAAGAATAGAGTTATTTCTGAAAATTGTGTTTGCTTGTTTCGTTTGTATCATATGGATCGTGCCAAAAGGAAAGAAGGGATAGCCTTAACATACATGTATGATCTCTTCCTTATTACTCAACCAAGATCAACACAACTTCTTGCATCTACAACAAGTGAAATGATATTGCCGTTAACATATAATATCGTACCATCGTATTTGGCTAGTCGTATGGCTTAAGGAAAATCGGGCATCAACTCCCCTATTTTTAATACATCCCAAAGACTACTAAGGATCATAAACAGCCCAACAACAACAACTATAACCAACAATAGCAACTATAAAAATATAATCCAGTATGAGTTTCTCCGATTATCTTAACAATCATATTGAGCGAAAAAATCATTTTTACTCATAACAAGATATAAATTGAATCCAACTCTTATTCCATAAATTAGTTTATAATATTCAGAACATCATACTTATATGTACTATATTATTTCTAGTTCAAACATCCACAAAATGCCTTCCAAAACAGCTCCATATATCTAGCACCTTAATTTTTATCGTCAATCACTTGTTTTTCATCTTTTCTTCTTCAATAAACTTAATTAACACCTAGAAAAGTTTAACAACATCAGCCACAATATTATCAAATTATTTCTCACAATTTCCAGCCACCACACAAACCATATATTTAGCCACAAAACAGTCCAACCAAAAAGACAACCATATCTCATATTATTTCAAGTGTTATCTTATGGTTTTTCACTCAAACAACACAACCATTACAAGATTAACCTTAGGCACAATCAAGAAGATGTTATACATACCTTGGACAGTAGCTACAACTCGAAACCCTATCTCAACTTAGCTCACAATAGCCCTCAATGGCAATACAACACCATATAAGTGACTTAAGCTAATATTCACTTCCAATCTCAAGTTTTGTATGCTTCTTTCACCAATTCACTTGATAAAAATATAGACATGTATAACAACAGAAACCATATTATAATCAAGTTATTTTACCCATTTTTCAGCCATTTATAGTTCATGGAAACAACCTTTCCAAAATAGTCCATTAAAACCCATAACATCTCAAACTATTTCAAGTCTTCTCTTGTAGTATTTTGCTCAAATAATGCAATCAACATACAAACAACTTCAAGTACATGTAGTAGGACTTTATAATCACCTTAAACAGTAGAAACAACATGAAATTTCAGCCAAGCACAACCCACAACTATCCTCAATAACACCACAACACTATAGGTGTTGTATTCTCTTCTTGAATCAACTTTTGGTGTTCAAGTTGGTGTATAAACACTTACAGTTTGCCTTGAAAATCTAATATATATGAAGGAGGGACTGATTATTACCTTAATCAACAATAACAACATGAAATCTGAGGTTACTTACCTTTGAAGAACCCTCCAAAACAGCCACAAGATGAAGAACTACGATCTAGCAAGCACCAAGGGATTTCTAGCGTTGGATTCATATTTTCATCTTAGGTTCTCGCCCTAGAATCATGGAGGAACCATTAGAGAGCATTAAGTAGGATTTAAGAACTGTTTTGGACCAGAAAAATGAGTTAAAATGACAGAGAATTGACTTTAATACAAGCTGGAATTTTTCCCCGACTTTGTGGGTCCCATGGGTGCTGCTTGCGCAGTCTTGCAAAATGCGAATATCTCTCTACTCCAATATCATATCGACGAACAATTAAATGAGTTAGAAACTAGACTCAAAGACCTTAAACTTGGTATATAACATGTCCCAAAAAGACATCATAAAGCGTACTAAATGTATTTCTCAAAGGCTTCATTACAAGGCAAATCCTTAGTCGGTTATTTTTCCGCAACTTAAATCCGATTTTTCCTAAACTTTATATTTCATATACAAACATCATATATAGTAATATCATGACTTTAAACTCATTTAAATCATGATTAACAAGTCTCATATTCATCTTAACTTACTTAAGACTTCGGTAAATCTTTCTTATCCTTGTAGAATAATTTCGTACTTTTTTAGCTTACATTAGATAATCCTATAATGAGAGTGACGTCTGAAGTACAAGGTGTAACAACATGTCCCCTTAGAAACATTTTTCCTCGAATGATAACTCTTAAAGGCTTGCAAAAATAGTACATAACATTATTAATCACTTTATATACTTTCAAAGAGGATCTCATTTTCAAGATTACAGCAATTGACTTTTGACGTACTCTCACGTATAAAAACATGGGGTGTAACATCATTTCCCCCTTTGGAAAATTTGTCCTCGAATGTTGACTGATGCGCTTATCATTCTCATAACCTATAGCTATTATGAATACTTTAATATTGTCCTTTGCCATCTAGGCAACTGTTCTATGAATAAATCCAAAGGCCAGGGCATTCCCCCCTTTAGGCCTCTTTCTCACGCCACGACTCGTGGTTAGAATTCTTCCAATCTCGTAATTATTTCTACCTTCTATCATGAAGTATGTACGACTTCATCCTTGTATGTACGTCTATGCGGCTTTTCTCTCATTTTCCTCCAGCTTTTAGCCAATCTATAGGCCTCACTTTGTGAACATATACAGGACTACGACAAGCTGTCCCTCTGGGCATCTAAAGGAAAACTGAAGTTCTTCACTTGGTACTTTGTTGAATGTACTGCTATATTTTGTTTCCTAGCCTTGGTTATCTATCATTATGGCTTTAGTGCATCTAGGTAGGTCATACCGTACTATAACACTTACTTCGGTTTATTATTACCGAGGTCTGCTATCCAACTCCAGGTTACTCTCTCACTACTTATTCTATATGTATAAATCTAAGTCCTTTAATGCTTCCTTATTACTGTTCATCTAAAGAATGGCATCATAACCTCCTCTTATACTTTAGAAATTTTATCCATCTATTGTTGATTCACCTTAATGTTGATCTATATCTACCACTGATAACTTGAGACCTCTTACGTAATACATTGTCACTATGGCTCACGTCTCATCAGGGAACATTTGAAGTGATTTTCCTGATCCACCTAGGGGTGATACTATACTTCAATAATCGTATTTCATAGCACCCCGGCGTGATTCTTCTTATATGTGTATTCTAATCCCATGCAATTCATGAAATCCCTTTTCTTAAAATCATTACTCATTCAAAATCCTAAACGTCATCCTCTTATCTATCACTATTACACCCTTATTCTACTACCAGGGCATCATTTCATCTCTTCTAATTGCTCATATTCTTAGACTCCTCTGAGTTCTTTTAGACTGTATCGAGCTTTCTATAACTTATGGAAACCATCAGCTCTCTTGTTTTGATAGGCTTAATCTCGAGACCTTACCTGTTCTCGTCACCTTCTCACTCACCTTTTCATAACCTTACTCTTGTCTACCTAAAACCTTGTCGCTCTATCATATTTTAGCTTGCGACCTATACATATCTATTTATACTACTCGCAATTTTCCTTTAAATTGCTAGCACCATAGATTTCCTTTCGTACCTTTTCAGTTGTCTTTAAATATAAGCAATTATTTTTCTTGATCGTTCTACCACTTGTTGCATGAATACTTGTCTTATCTTGTTGCCCACGAATATTGAAATTTTCTGTAACTCATATAATCTCAAATATCACCTTTGATTTTTACTTCCCGTTCATTAGCCACGATGGTGCCACTTTCTTATGGAGTGTATACAATATTGTAGTGAGACTATTGTTACAAGACCATTTCTTCTTTATGTCACTATGCTTAGGTTGAAGCCTTTTTCCTTATTTCCTCAGCTAGTCTTTCGTGGTAGTACATAATGGAGACCCTCTGACTCCTGTAAAGCTACGAGCTTATTACATCGCATACCCGAAGGAATCTTTGATGTTCTTACTCACCTATAATTATCCCTAGTTACATACCTCCGCGCCCTTGTGCTCGTAGTGTTGCTTCTGAACTGAAATTTTGAATGTCTCCCTAATGGCACTCTCTTTTATTTCTGGAACACTTATACAGTACCTTTAACTACTCCAACTCCTATCTGAAAATTTTTCAACAATTGTGATCTCGTATCTACGAGACTGGATTCCATGTGTTGGAGTTCACTATGTTTATCTTGCACGATCTATTGATTTATTTGTATCCTCCGGTATAGCCATAACTAGACTCTTCCTGAATCCACTACATACTACTTGTTGGTCTATTCTCATATCTATATTCTGTGCAACCCCTCTTAGGTTATGTCCTTTGTCTTAACTTACCTCTCGTACTGGCTCCTTATGTATCGAGTGTTCTTTACCACTTATTTATCAGTATCATCTGATGCGGAACCCTTACTGCCTCTCCCTGGCATCATGCTTGCATAATGTTCTGGAGTTGTATCATATCTGTAGGATCTGAATAAATGCAATCTCATTCCTTTCACCTTTTTACTGCATTCTTTCTTTACTATTCTATAGTTACCTCTACATCTTTGGCGTCTTTTCACATCTTTACTGACATCTTACCCACCTTGCGGTAACCCTTATGTACCAAGGATAACTAAAGTTCTTACGCACGAGGGTGGCACCTAGTGTAACTGGCATACTTAATCCCTTAAGCTTAACTTTGCTCATAATGCTCGCTTTAGGGAAGCGTCTTCCTGAATGACCTTTAAAGGTTATTCTTCCGTTGTCCATTCTATTATCATCGGAACGTGATCTCTAAGATTCTCATGATGTCATCTATTGTCAAATCATTCGGTCCCCAATTCATATTCATTTTATCTTGTTCACCAGCTCATACTAATTTCTATTACACTGGGTCTAACGTTTCCTTCTGGTAATTATGTTGGAGTCACCAACTTATTTCTCGAAAGAAGGATATGACTTTATGGCTTATACTCTTCTATTGTTTCAAGGCATGTCTCCTCTTGTCTTTTCCTTCACTTGATTATAGACTCTGTCATCGTGTCATATTTTGATTTACCGTTATCACCCATACATCACATCTTACTCATGATGCTTCATTTACTCTCTTCTTATTCTCGGGATAATATTTTCGTCTATCACTTTATTCTGAAAACTTCAACAAAATGTTCTTTCACTTTTAGCTCCCCTTGCTTCATCTCACTAGCTCATCGGAATGCCTAACATTCTCTTTTTTTTTACTCGGGGATAGAGTCATATTAAGGTAAATATTTATCCCTTCTAGGATTCCACTGCCTGTCTTCTAAAATTTCTGAACATTCTAGTATTCATATCTAACTGTACTATTCTATAGTTCACCATCTGGGTGTCTCACTAGGATATCTATTACCACATTTGCATTATCTTCGAAAATGTTAGGTAATGATACCAATCCATCCACCATTTTTGGGTTACTCTAACCCCAGTTGGATCCTGATATCATATCCTTCTCTTAAACCATATTTGTTGGCTCCCATGGGGCATAATTAAGATGAGTGTGGCCAATTGTATATAACGTTATTACTATTGAAAGTAACTCATAATGCTTGTACTTCTTTGTCTGAATTGCAAATACTGATAATCTTCATTAACTAGGTACCTCGTGCCCTTCTTCATCTTGCTTCTTTTACTTGCCGAAACTTGTATCTACCTTCTTATTCTCTTATTTCTTTTTACCATATGGGTGGATATATATTCTTGCCTTAGACTACTTATCAATAAGCTTACATATCTTAGTACACACATGATCTACTGAATTCCTCACATTTACTCATCATAAGCATGATGCAAAATCGAGTTCCTCTGACTCATCTCTTCCACAGCGACATTCAATCTCTTACCAACTATCTTTCTGGATGTAAGTATCGTTGTATTACGAATAAAATAAAATTTAAGAGTTTGAATTCTTACAACTGAGCTCCACCACACGATCTAGAGTAAGAATAAAGAGTGACAGTCCTAAATGCCCTGTAGCCTCCTGCTTATAAGTGTGGTGCACAACACACCCATAAATAAAACTCTACTAGACAGGGCTTGTAGACTTCCTAAAACAGAATTGCTCTGATACCACTTTTGTCACAACCCAAACCATAGGGTCGCGACAGACACCCGGTGCCTAACTCAACCGAGTACCAACGTAACGTATCCTTCTTATCATACTATCATGGGTAAATGAACCGAAAAGGTCGTCATGAGATAACTAGAATTAAACATAAGAGAATACTCGACATGAGATGACCCAACATTATATAGAAGCTTATGCATGCAAAATACGGGCCTATAAGGCCGACATGATCATTTGTATACTCAAAACATAGGCCGACAAGGCCATACAAGTATCCATATACATGGCATCTATCTACAAGCCTCTACGAGTACATAAATGTCATAAAGTTCGAGATATGGCCCCGCCATACCAATCAATACATGTCCAAATAATACTGACCAGATAGCCGCTCGGCGCTTGAGTTCTTCTTTTAGTTGGTCAACCTCGGCAAAAATATTTTCCCGTGCGGATCTAACGGATCGGAGGCTGACATCGAGATCACAGACAGTAGAGCTGAAAAGTCTATTATGCTCAATGGTCCTCTTATACTTCTCCTTGAATTGGGCATATTTCACCCCGGCAGCAGCAAGCTCTTCAGTTTTGGAGTTCAAGGCTGCCTCCAAATTATTTAATCTTTCAGCAGAGGCAGCCTCGCGATCGGATGCAGCAAGAACGACACTATGGACTTTAGCCCATTTGGCCCTAGCCTCTTCAAATTGAACCCTCAGCACGACAATAGCTTGGCTAAGGATTTCTACTTCTTGCTCGCTTTGCTGCAAACGTGCCTCCAACACAACAGCCTTAGCAACTTTGGCTTCTAATTCTGAGAAACGAGTAGCAGTTTGGTTCCGCTCGGCCAAAAGTTGATCCCGTTCGAAGGTAAGTTCCTCCTTTTCCCGAATCAACCTTTGAAGGCCCTCGGAAGCAAGGAAATTGTCCTTCAAAACAAAAAAGGCAAACTCAAAATACTAGTAAATCAAAGATAGAAGAGATGACAAAGGAAGTGAAGAATATACCGTTGTGGCGTTATGCATAGCATTGTTTAACAAGCACTCTCTCTCGAGAGCTTGTATCTTTTTCCAATCTTTTTCTGAAGCCAAAGTCTTCAGATAGTTAGCAAGTTTCATCGGTCGGGATAATAGATTGCACCCGGTAGAGACCGAGAGAGTAGCATTCCTCCTCCTTTGCGGATCTTCTGAGGGGTCGGCGTAATTTTGCCCCAAATTCCCATGAACTGAGGACTGGGGGAGAAGAACAACCTCTTCTCGGACAGATGCGGCCGGTGGAGATGATGTAGTAGTTGCTGGTGGAAGAGTCGGTGATGAAGGAGATAAAAGTTATGGAGTTGAAGGAAGAGAAGTGGTTGCAGCAAGCACAGTTCTGGGTGTTGGTTGCTCGTTAACCGAAGATGGCAGGGACCCGGTACTCAGCCTCAGAGTACCGGGCGTGTAAGGCCCCGTAAAATTTCGCAAAGGAATTTAAGTTTTGTGGTGCCGAAGTAGGCTTACGTGTTTGAGGAAAAGTTTGGGTTGAACAATGCGCTGGGGAGTAAAGGAAAATTTTCGGCAGAAAAAGACATTTCAGCGGCCCACTATGCGGCCACAAAATCACTCTGCGGACCGCAGAATGGCCGCAGAGTGAAGTAGTGGCTGGGCAAGTTTAGAGGAAGTTCTGCGGTGCATTATGCAACTGTAGACCAGGTATGCGGTGCATTATGCAACCGTAGACTAGGTCTGCGGGCTGCAGAACCGCCGCAGACCCAACCCATATTTTTCCAGTCCTATGGGCACCAATTGTGCGGCTGATTTGCGGACTGCATATTCATTCTGCGGTCATTATGCGATCGCAGATTCTGTTTCAGAGCTTCATTTTTCTGATTTTTATAACCTGACTCCATTTTGATAAATAGCCTTTGGGAGTCATTTTTAAGGTTTTCATATGATATTTTTAGAGATAAGTGAGAGTGTTCTAGAGAGAGAAAGAATCTCAAGTGCTTTGTTCATCAAGATCTTGTTCAAGTCTTGAAATCCAACAAGAAAATTCCACAAGATCTTCACTCAAGAGGTAAGATTCTAACCCTAGTCTTCAATTTCGAGATTGGGGTAAAAGATTGGGTTGTGAAGTGAAAGAAATCTTGTAGAAGAACCTTATAGTCAAATTTGCACACCAAATATTTGATGAAATGCTTAAACGAGGTGAACCCAAGAATATCTTCCTAATTATGGTTCACTTTTGCTATGTTTCTAAATAGATTGAAGTTGCTAGGATTTTCGGACCATTGTAGTAATTTAAGGAAAGCTCAAAGCGAGGTATGTTGGCTAAACTACTCTCTTAATATTGAATTCCATGATGTTCGCATAAGTTCCTAATTCCTATGTTCCGAGTTATTCCTTATAAACTTGACTATTCCGAATGAGCCTTATGTCGAAAGATATATGTTCAAAGTACGAATTGTGTATTAAAATGTTATAGCTTTGAGTCATGTTCCAAATGAAAGCTAGTATGCCAAATTGTGTGAGAAAAACTTGATATGCTTAAGACTCTTAATTGCTCATATGTGTACCTAAAGTCTTGATTGGAAATGCCTTGTTGTTGGTAATCTATAAAGATGCTCGAAAGTGAAAGAAGTGAGTTGAAGATATAAAGTGTGATCACCGTGCCAAGAATAAAAGTTATACTTGTGGCTAGAGGTGCCAATGAAATGAGATGATGTGAGAAAGATTATGAAATGAGTCTTGATTCAACTGTTCCAAAATTACTTCAAAAATAGATTTGCCTAAAAGCTTATGTCCTCAAGTCATGCCCCAATGTGGCTGTTTTAACTAATGTTATGCTTTATGAGTATTTTCAATGTGTTTTGCGTTCTTACATACTCGTGAGTGGAAATTGTGTATTGCCCTTTTCTGGGAAAAAGTATTTCAAGAATAAATGGTGTTACTTGTTTATGATTTTAACTTGCGCATCGATTGCCAATCATTTTACTCTATTTCTTGGAAAGAAATCTATTGTGCTTAAATTCTTCATTTCTAATAACTTGACGTTGTGATTTCCGGAATATTATATATGTTGATATTTATGATGACGATCCATGAAAGGAAAGAAATGAAAGTGTGGAATATGAAAGTCATGAATGATGAATCATATGTATGGCCAAGAGAGTCAATGAAATGATGATGTTGTAAGTAGCTGAAAGTACCAATGAAGTTATATACGGTATGAAAGGTTATGAGGTAAAATGCAATTTGTACTTCTATTTCCTTTGTATGCAGATCAAAAATATTTTTGGGAGTACCGATAGCCACCGAGGAAGGGTAGGTTGAAATAACCTAACCTCAAAACTACATGTGTCAGTGTGGGAGTGGATTGTGATTATTCCCCTTATTTGGGATGAGATTGATGGGATAAAATTATTCTCTTTATTTGGGATGAGATTGATGGGATGAAATAATTGATAGAAAAGGATGATGTCGATCCACATGGCATTTTGGTGAGATGGCCTAGCCGATCAGGTCGTGATCGGACACTATATCGCACATATGTTGGTGATTGTGCTGGAAATTATAATTGAAATTGTGATTGTGGTTGATGTCTCGGATGACACGGCCTAGTCGATCGGGTCGTAATCGGACTCCATGCTAAAAGTACGGTGGTATTGGTATTATGAACGGTGGTATTTTGAAAAATGGTATATCGGTGCTAAAAATCTCCCAACCAAAAATAATATTATCTTCGTATCTTGAAAATTACTATGTTTTAACTTGGAATTTGGATATCCTTGATTGTTGATTGTTGTTTCCATGGTTTTTTCTATCTTACATTGGCATTCTATTTTGAAAGAGGACAGTTAGATTTACATACTAGTACTATTCCATATGTACTAACGTCCCTTTTGTCGGGGGCGCTGCATCTTCAATGGATGCAGTTTGGTTCATCAGCGGGCAGCTTTGGTCCTTGTTAGCAGTCATTCTCTATTCAGCAAGTGTTGGTGAGACCTACTCTATTCCGGGTCTGATGTCATTTGAGTTGTACATTGTATTTTGAGGTATAGCCGGGGCCTTGTTGTCTGCACTTCCATACTACTATTCGGTTGTACGTAGAGACTCCGTAGACAGGTTGTGGGTGGTGTTTGATGTTGGGAATCGAACTAGATGAGTTGGTATTTTGGCAAACATGTTTTTCATTATATCTATAAACTTGTAATATTTTGGAAATTATGAATGAAGCTGCTAATGGAAATGAAACGGGGGTCGTTAATGAAATCTTTTCAGTGTTTGATTAATGGAGTACATCTCCTCTTTATTCATGGATGAGTTTGGGTAGAAGGAAATCTAACAGGCTTGCTCGGCCGGGTTCACTCGGTTGAGCATCGGTCGCGCTCCCCGAGTTCAGGGCGCAACGACTGGGATTCGGAAACGGGAGTTGGCATTTTCCATCATCTCAAACTTTTCCCAGAGCGTTGAGGTATCGTCCTCGGTTGGTGTAACTAACTCAACAGATTGAGCAGTCTGTTGAGCTGAGGAAGGTCGTTGTCTTCTGTGTAGAGAAGCCCTCTCCTCGCTGGCTTCTCCATCATCGTCAATCATCACGGTATCTATGGTCGGCCCGGGCAGGGGGCTTGTCACCACAACTTTCGGAGACGACTCGGGGGCGGCATTTTTCACCCTCTTATTCTTTCCCCCGCCCGCAGAGGAACGCTTTTTTTTGGTTGCTTGCTCTCCAGCCGGGGACTCCGAGAATAAGCACTCGCACCAGAAGCAGGCTCGAAGATGCATGTGTAAAAACCTCCTGCAACAGCCTCACCGCATCAGCAGGATTAACCAAAACGTCCTCCTCGAGAATGACAATTGAGACCTGGGGTAGACCGGTATTCAAAAGGAGAGAAAAGTCAAACAATTTCCTTATGAGAAAAGGTAAAAACAAGATGAGTTCGACTTACCATGATTTTTAGCCTTCCACCCGTATTTCAAGGACAGCTCTTTCCATGTGGGGGTTTCGAGCGTAGTAATGTCCAAGATATTCTGGACCCATTGGTCCAAACCCTTAACCCTAGGGAGAACCCACCGAGTCGCTGAGACATGTAAAGGAAGAAGAGTCAATAATGATGAGGAGTGATCTTTAACAGAAGAAGAAATAAATGTAAGACTTACGAGTGCGGTTCCATAATTCCGGGAAAGCCGGAGCCGAAGCTGGGATGATGTCACTGGTGGCGACTAAAACGAACTGTTTCATCCACCCACGGTTGTTATCATCATCCATGCTGGATAGCAGTGCATGGTGGCCACACTTGCTGAAATTAATCATTTCCCCACGGAAGATTTTGGGGGAATAGAGGCTCATCACTCAAGCTAAGGATAACTCTTCTCCCGTCTCATGGCACAGGCGCCGAAGGCAGGTGATTGTCCTCCTCACAGAAGGGCTTACCTGTGCCAAGCACACCTGATAGCGGAGGCAAAACTCCACAATGACGGAGTCAAGCTCCCCGCTCAAAGAAAATGCTCCCAAAGCGAAGGGATACGTGTAAAAATATGTAAAACCCTTCTTGGGTAAAGTTATCCGCTCCGCCAGATCGGGAGCGATAATATCCAAATCCTGACAATGGCAGTCTTCCTTCATAGTAGGGATACTGGAAGGACGGATAGAAGAAGGGTATACGCTGACAGCCCATGTACGAGGGTGAGCAGAAGGGTATTTCTCTTCGAAATCGTTGGTGGTAATCAAGTTCTTTGGGACGATGGTACTCAACGTAGGGGGAGCAACATCATCAACTTTGCCTTTGTTCTTTGAAGAACTAGGTTTTCTTGAAGAAGAGGCCATTTTTTATCAGATGGAGGGTTTTTTCTCTCAAAGAAGGAAGCTAAAGAAAGGTTAAAGTCGAGGGATGAGTTGAGTAAAGAAAGTCTTAGAAAATTTAGAGTATTATGAAGTTAAATGAAGGAAGTTGATGCGTATAAGTAAATGTATATGCGGCTAAACTCGTGGCCATAATTACCTCGATAATCGGCAAAAGGTATGCTAAATCGTGGGATGACGTGTGTTTGGGGCATTAAATGCAGAGAGACGTGCGTTTAATCAAATGTCAGAAACTTTTCAGAGGGGCTTAGTAAATTTTCTGCCAAAAAGAATATTTCTACCAACTTCCCGATGACACGAGGTTATGCCACCGGAAAGCAGGGGGACTATCTGTATGGGATAAAATATGTTATATTAAATGATCACGTGAGAAAATGACACATGGAGTCGAAGATAGAGGATAGCTGAAACCGAAGGCAACGATCTCGTCTGTCACCGGAGAGAATGATACTCATAAAGATGAAATAAATGTCTGCCACCCGGTAACATTTAATGAAGAATATTGTACAGCATTAAGTACACTACCCGTTACAAAAGAATATGACATTCCTGCCCGCCGTTACATATTCTTCAATGGCCCTCATAATTGGCATTAAAGAAGGGCTTGATCCTTAGACCATGTTCCCTAGGTGTAGCTATAAATAGTGAGTTCTATTATCATTGTAAGGGACACAAATTTTCTAGCAAAGATACGCTACACTATATTCAAAGCTTAATATAATTTTATCTTCTTGCTCTTTGATATTGTTGTTGTTGTGCCCGTAAGCCCTGCGCTCCCGGAATTACTATTTCTGCTATTTCGTCTCCATCTCAAGGTTAAGTATTGCATTTTTATCTAATTCCTCTATTATTTTAGGATCAAATTAATTCGTTTTGTCTATAAACCACATATAAATTTAAATGTGCCGTTTTACGGATAAACAACTTGATTTTTGGTACAGCTTTATTTTTAAGAAAAAAACACAGAAATATTTATTCCTTTCGTTTTCTTTATTACTAACAAAAGATGAGATTTTCGGGTCAGTTTCTGATGTTGAACTTCAGAACTTAATAGCTGATTAGTTAATTGTATATTGTTGAAAATATTGCTGCCTTAATAAGGAAGTTACGATTCTTCTACTTACGTCTAAGAGTGAAAATTAAATTGTACGCAAAAATTATGATAGTATTTTTTTTCCAAAAATTTACTTACGTCTAAGAGTGAAAATTAAATTGTACGCAAAAATTATGATAGTATTTTTTTTCCAAAAATTTACTTACGTCTAAGAGTGAAAATTAAATTGTACGCAAAAATTATGATAGTATTTTTTTTCCAAAAATTTACTTACGTCTAAGAGTGAAAATTAAATTGTACGCAAAAATTATGATAGTATTTTTTTTCCAAAAATTTACTTACGTCTAAGAGTGAAAATTAAATTGTACGCAAAAATTATGATAGTATTTTTTTTCCAAAAATTTACTTACGTCTAAGAGTGAAAATTAAATTGTACGCAAAAATTATGATAGTATTTTTTTTCCAAAAATTTACTTACGTCTAAGAGTGAAAATTAAATTGTACGCAAAAATTATGATAGTATTTTTTTTCCAAAAATTTACTTACGTCTAAGAGTGAAAATTAAATTGTACGCAAAAATTATGATAGTATTCTTTTTCCAAAGATTAATGGAACACTGTTTATTAGACATGGTCATTTCGAATTCCCTTTATCTCTTCCCTTTTTTTGCATCTCTTTTTCTTGATTTCCAAACTATCACACCACACCCATTAGATGTCAAGCAAACCTAACTAAACCGTATCATATTTTATGAAAGCAGTGTTCTTATTCATAGAATACCACTTGAATTTTTCCCAGATTTAGGCAAATCTACCTGTGTACTGATTTGGTCCAGAGTTATATGAATAACAAAATGCATAAAATAAGAAACCCTTTTACTTGTGGAATGAGTTTGTTCTATTTCTACAGGATCCAGAGAGTACTATAATATTCAAGTTCTGTCCACAGAACTCATGATCATAATAACTGGACTTAGTGAATGATACAACAGCCAAAGCAAATGATAACATTCGGTTCTGAATTGGCCCTCCTTGTCCTGTGCCAAATCATTCCATAAAGAATCTTGCTGCCTCTTTAAAGAGGGGAAAAAGAAAAAGAATAGGTACTTACAAGCCAAAAGCCTCAAATGTGGCTTCTATCTGCTTTTCTTCGTTTTATATCACAGTCCCTGGCTCTGTAGTATGCAGTAGGAATGCATTATGCATTACAGAATGGAAAAGGCCAGTAACACACTCCATGCTTGTAACGTGAATATGCAGAAAAAGCATATCGTGTACAACAATGACAAAATTTTAGTGACAGTGAGTGCTCATATTTTACAAACCTATGTATTGATGTATAGAAGTACGTAATTCTCTGAGGGGAATCCAACAGGTCTTCAACATTAGCTGGAGCAATTAGGACTTGTTTCCACCTTTATAACTCTGGTATTGTAGGATCCGCAAGATGAACACTTGTGATATAGCCAATGAAATGGTGCAGTTCCCCTCTTACCACAGTCGTTACACAATATATCCTAGAGAAATTTCATATAAAAATCTTGAGTAAAAGTTTCAATAATTTAATACGCATAAAAGTTGTTAAGGAAATAAAACTGAGATTCCTTACTTGGCATCGGTTCCTAAACTCTTCCGGTAGCACCTCAGAAGCCATTAAAGCATCAAGCATCCCAAAATACACCTACAAGAGAAGACAGAAGTTGAGATCATTCTTCATCTGAGCACAAAATATAATAGAACGGAACCAAAAAAAAGGATACATAAAGATTGAAAGGTTTCGAAGTAAGAAATATATAGGGCTGCATGCTATTAAAATCCACAAAAAATGAGTAGACAATGTGACTTCTTTATAGAATATGGTCAAAAGACAACGTTCTTTTTCTTTCTTAATATGACTAAGATTTATTAAATAAGACACCAGGTCAAAATAAAAGTACATCCACGAGTACGTTCATAAACAAGGTAAAGAGAGTAGCATAATAAGAGTAAGATGTTACATGCTTCAGTTACAGGATTGATTTTTCAAAAAAAAATATATACTTCTCTTTTTCTAACAAATAGATAAGACTCATCGTGGATCAGGCAAGGTTTATAACTGAATACAAAATGGCGGATTAATAGAAGAATTCACAAACAAACAAACAAAAAACCAAGCACTCCTGTTTATGTAAGAAAAAGCTAGCTTGACAAACACATGCACCTTCATCTGTCCCATTTTATAGGCTTGATGCAGTTTCTTTTTCTAGAAAGGAAATATTTAAATCAAATAAGTTTGATCACAAACACACCAAGTTAGTGTTGACTATACATAGAGATAATATAACTATACTCTAGCCCTCTGAAAAATTAAAGCAACTGTTAATGCAACCTGGAAGTTCATTCTTTACACCAGAAAAAGAAAACTAAACAGTACGTTATATTTTTTTAGTCTATGTTTCAAAACTTTAACGAATTATACACAATGTTCTTGTGTCTACATATGATGCTATGAATTTACACAAACAACCATCACTATTCTGCAAAAGCATTCATCTAATGAAGGATGAACATCGCTTACCGACATATCTCCCATAGACTTGCTGCAAATGGGACAGATGTAGTGTGTGCAAGCATATGCCTGAGGAAATAAAGAGATTGCTTTTAGTCCAAACTTGATTTCTAATAAACAACACAATATCCTTTCTGACAGCAAATGTATGAGCAAAACCCAGCAGAAAAGTGACGAACAGACCTGAAAGCATGCTGAATGCATAAAATGCCCGCAGGGCAGAGACCTGACAGTTTCGCTTGACGTGAATAAAAAGTCGCAGCATATTGGACAGTTGGTTTCGAGACCCTTCTCCCTGCATTTGTGGTCCACAAGTTTCATTCCCAGGCAACAATTGCAGGTCATGCAATGAAAGAAGTCAACACCTAGTCCTTGCCCCAGCCGGCATAAATTGCAGAACGGGCAATGATACACTGTCCTGAAGTAGGAAATAATAGAAATTAGAGAAAATCAAGATCAAAGTTCTATTAGAGGTATGTATTTATCATCTTGCAACACGTACAAGACTCTATCCTTGAACTTTAGGAAATATTGAATCAGGTATTGAAATGATTTTCATGTGAGTTTGTTCAAAATTGTCAAAACAAACCTTTACAAATGCAGGGGCAGGGTGTGATGTTTTAGGAAATTGACTTAGCAAGAATTTGTGTAAGCAATTAGTTATGCATTACTGGCTTCAAGAAAAACTTCAAAAATAAATAGAAGGGCCATTATTTTGAACGGAAGACTGGAGAACACCTGTTGTAGCATTTAGAATCTAGTTCTAGAATCTCTACATTCAGGCATCAAAATCTAATGATTTTCAAATGTTGCCGGTGTTATCAAAGGTGAAAAGCAAAGAAAAGCACTAAAGATCTTTTGGGACTTTAAGTGCATAGCCCATCTAAAGCACCTGATTTAGTGAACATATGCTAGACCAAGAAAACAATAAGATATATGTTTGTGATGCGCAAAAAAGTAATTATAGTCACAAATGATAATTATATGAACAAGAAATTGGAGAAACGGTTGAATAAGTATTTGAAGTAAAAACCATTTCTGATTCAAATGTAACGATGTTGTTTAAGTTTCTGATTCAAATCCACTGACTAATTTTCTTATACTAAGTTTCTAATTTCCTAATCCGGATCGCTAACATATTCATCCATAACAATTGCTTAACACTTGCTGTTTATGTTTATTGTCTAGTGCCGCTCGCTTCAAGACAAAGCACGTGGACGCTGAGGCACATTTGCCTTAGCTCCTTGGTGCTTGCACTGAAACACCACTTAGACGAGGCGATACTCCAACTTGTGCTGCAAATAGCTTCCAGGCTTAAGCATGCCTCTTAAAACATTGAGTGTAGGGAGAACTTTCACTCTTTTAAACCTAAATGAAGCAAGTAATATATTGCAGAAAAGGAAATATTGTAAGGAGACTATCATTCTTTTTAATTGTAATGATAAGCAGAATATCTTATTAATGATGTTTAACAACCAAGAAAAATAAGCAGAGCCTGGTCTAATCTTCCAATAGTGCAAATCCTATAACTCGGTGTTCATTATGCGATTCAACCTACTACATCAAGTCATCAACTACAAACAAGTAGGGTCACTGAAGCATCACCTTTCATCATCAAAAAATTTACAGCTGCTGCAGTAATATTTAGCCATTGAGAGACCGTTACAGGATGGAGTCGTGCAAGAAGGTCCAACTGGTTGTATTTTCAGGCAGTTCATACACATCATTTCAGTTGTCGCCTTCCTGCAAATTACTAGAAAAATTAAACATGGAATGGAGTTTTATTAGAAACAAATACGAGGCCAACGATTTACCTATCCATAGAATGGTCACTGACTTTGTCATGACAGAATCTGCATGGAAATATTTTGCCACAGCAAGCAGCTCGGAGCTTGCAGTTTCTTTTATAATGTTCACATCCGAACACTTTCTTATCTGGATCACGAAATGAAGGTGAACATCCAATTTCATCTTGACCATTTGGAGTTTCAACAGATCTTGCTTCAGAGTCCTGCTGAGCAGCTATCCAGCGACTGAACAACAGATGCTCAATAGGTTACATGGAATAAATAACAAAGATAGCAATCACAAAGGTTTTAGATGATGGCTTCACTGAAAACAAACCTGGTCATAAGATTTTGAATAAGATATGCTTTTCTTCTCGGATCAAGTGAAGAGTCTCGGGAGACCTTCCGTATCTCTGACTCTAGCTCATTTTGATTCATCCGAAATATGTCCTTCCATCCAGGTTTAAAAGTGGAATCACTATGTTCTAGAGATTCAGGAAACTCATACCCTGAAAAGACATAATTTTAGATGCTAAAAAGATTATTGAGAAAAAGTCATTCTAGATCTGCTAATTCAGTTCCAATAATAGCCTTGTCTAATGTAAATATCTTATGCAACATCTTAAGAGCGGAGAACAGACATGAATAAAAGTAATAAGTAATAGAAGCATGGCAACAACCTCGTACACTGTTCTCTGAGCTTGATGTCTGGGAAGTTTCAGCTGGCGTTCCCTCCCACCATTCATTGAGCCATTCACTGAACATTGTGTTTTTGGTTGCTTGCTTCCATGTCTCCATCATCTTATTTTGTTCCTCCTGAGTAAGAGCAGAAGTTACCCAGGGCAACATTGACTGAAGTACTTCTGCCCCAGTTGTTCCTATTATCCTACCAACTAGTTTGTCTTGTTCTTCAATGCTAAAATGACGGTCAAACAGCGGCCATAGCTCAACTTCCTCCCGTATAACATGTTGATCCAGGGTTACTTTTATTGATTTGCACATAGCTTGAACTTTAGTTGCTAGCTCATTGTATTTTCTTGAATATTCATTTAAGTCACAAGAACCAGAGTTTCTACAAGGACCTTTAAATGAATTCCCACCATTCAAGGTTTCCCGGAGCAGAGAAAGCTCAGCAAGTGCAGATGAAATGTCCTCGAATAGCTTTTCTTCCTGTTTGTGGTCCAAGGTGTAAGAATGGCTAACATTATGAAGCGTCTCTTTTGATTCCAAAGCTGGGAATACTATATCATCCTCTGCATTACTGTGAGCTTTATACAAGCCCCACAAGAGACGAAATCGACCACAAAATTTTCTCAGGAAAGTCTCATCGCAATCAGTGAGTTTTCCAGATTCAACGTCCAGAAATTCCAAATCCTTTCGAATAGCCTTGTGAAATTGAAAAATATTATCAATTGGCCGTGTTGCGTATCCACCATTGATCAAGCTGGTATCCCAGTTGAAAAGACAGGAGTTCAGAGAAGGAGCACTTGGGCTAAAAGTGCGCAATGATTTTGCTGCAGCTAGGGAATTTATTCCCAGTTTATTTACACTGACGCCTAATGCAGGAACACAACAAGACTGATTACCAGTGGATCCTTTCCGAAATTCTAAACCTCCTGAAGGATCATGACGATAGCATTTCTCCTTTGACATTAAATTTGCACGCTTGGTTGGCCTTTCACCATTACTTTGCTCACTATGTGACAAGCTACAATTGACATTTCTTGAAGAAGTGCAGATACCACAACATTTACCTAAGTTCTCTTTATTCCCAGCTAAAACTTTAGCAGGACAGCAACCAATTGCACTTGAAGAAAAACAATTGTCCGCTGGACGACCTTTGCATGCCCAACCTGAGAAAAGTGTGACCAAAGCAGTGTCTGATGCTGGTGCTGCATTAGAAAACTGAATCAGATGGGGTAAACATGTCTACTTTCCATCATTGTCGACACTGAAACCAAATTCTAATTAAATCAAACAGTAGAAATTAGGCTTTACCTGCCATATGCATATTCTGAAGGAAAGACCTTGCTTCTTCCTCACTTAATGATCCTACCAACCAAGGTAAGACGCATTCGATGAGTCTAAGTGGCATAACACACAAGCTCTGGTAAAGGAGTTCCCGCTGCCGTTTGGGGCTAAAATGCTTTCGTGCAAGTGGAAGAACCTGGAATCACACAGAATCCAAATAATCAAGATCAATTACTATTAACTCTTGGGTTTTAAGTTGTCAACGGCAACAAGGACATCTGAAATATTTCAGATAGCAAGAAGACACCACGCTTGCTTTCATCACTTTAGAAACAATTATTTTATGTTACTTGGGGAGATATTTATAGACAGAGACCTTGAACTTGCAGAATCTTTGCAATTCTAAGATTACTCACCTGAGCCTCCTCATTACAGAAGTGTCTCTCCACTGTCTCCATTATATGATCAGCTTGTGAGCACAGTTTTGAATAGAATTCTACAGAAGTTGAGTTGGATCCAGCACTCTGAACGCTTTCTATCAAACATCTAAATTTATCAAACTCGTTTTCTTCTTCGGCATGCTCCTGGGCAAAAGATATTTCTGCATCTATTGCAGGAAATATAACTTTGTCCTCGGCAATGCTGCAGCCAAATTATGCAAACAGTATGAATCAACCAGATTCAAGCACACTAGCAGTTATCTTAATCCATCAAAATTAGTTCAAAGCCAAAACTTCAAACGGCTATGCATAATAATGATGTCACGTACCTATGGAAGATACAAACTTCAGCAATAAATTGAAGCCTCTGGTTGAAAGCGGATAAATCAGAAAAATCCCCAGACAACTTTATTTCCCTAGCTGCTTCTGTAATGTCATTCAATTCCTTTCTAATAGCCTTGTGCCAATGCAGTATCTCATCAACTGGACGATTTAAAGTGGATTCTTTAAGATTGAAATTTGAGGCTAGAAATTCACTTCTAGAAGATTCACAAGGACAAGGAGCATCCTCCGCCTGACTGATTAAGCCTCTAACAACAGAATCTGAAGTATGGTGCTTTGTACTCCCTTCGGAAGCCTTGCGTTTGTTTGTCAACTTTTTTCCATCCATCCAGGTAAACATAATCTTCATGAAAGGGGAATTTTATCAATTATGCTATACTTAACAAAGGTCTTTACCATCTATAAGCAAGCTAACTCACCTCTTGAAGAAGCTCCTCATCCGGAATTACTTTGTGTAAGAACTTATGCATATCTTTGCACTCATCGGCCGAAATAGAGGATGAAAGCCAAGGCAGAAATTCAGCCATCATATTCACAGGGATGCTGCACAGAAACTGCCATACCAATGATGCCTGCTCCTCGAATGAAAACTTCTCCATAAGCAACGGCAAGACCTGCAAAATGGCACAATAACAACAAATAGCAATATAAGTGACAATAAAATGAAGAAGAAAAACATAAACTATTAAGTGAACAATTTTAACCAATCAAATAAATAACAAAGGAAACAATCATCACAATAAAATATAAGGGTAAGTTACTAATCAAGAAAATAAAATAAAAAGGATAAATTTCACACTAGAAAGTTTAACTTAACTAACTGAAATTCCGCCAAATCCCCACCCATCCCTCCTTCCTCTGTTAGGGGACTCGGCATATCACACCGTGAAAACAAGCGTGGGAAGCAATACCTGTCACACTCATGTGGAGAATATCGAAAGGAAAGAATGAAAGAGAGCTTTTATTTGGTATAACCATCTGGTATTCGGTACCCACGACCCGATTAATCAAGATTCTCACCATGTAAGTCCATTAAAGGGGGAAGCTCTATCTACCGGGGGTTTCTCCATTCCCTGGGCTGAAATCTGAGATCTCTGGTTAAAAGTGGAGGGATACCATCTATCCGCCACACTCCTTGACGGTGAGTTTGAAAGAGTAGAAACCTCACTAGTAACAAAGAAAGGAGGCGCTTCTGATACTAAGATTGATGTTGCAACACAAGGGAGAAGGGAGAAAGGGCAAGGAAAGAAATAAAAAGGGGAGAAAAGAGAGAATAATAATGAGAAGAAGAGAGAGAAGAGAAAGAGATGAGGATCTGGAGAGAGGGATTGTGATACCAAATCAATTTACAATATTATGAACAACTAGAACTTTAGAAACCACTAAAACTGTATGTCAAACTGAAAAAGCAAGACTAGATAATTTTATCTTCAATTTTATTTCTAACTACTATATCAACAAACATCTGCCGCCCAAGGCTTTGTCTATAATGGTAAGATGCAGCACATGATATGTGGTTTAGGCACACTCCATAGGTTCGAACCCTACCGCCAAAAAGCCTAGTAATCAAGCGGAGAAGGGTAGAGGGACAGGCCCATTATTCACCGAGTTCGAACTGTGCGACATTGGCTCTTGCATTTCGCAGTTATGAAAAATATAATAATAAACATAAATCATATCAAGTGATAATGATATATGCATACAATCTACATCCCGAGGGCTTTCCCTTTCACGCCAACAAAATAATTAATTTCATAGAAAAACAAGGCATATCACACATCCCATCAAATAAGATAAAGGTAAAACTCTGCTAGGATACCTGTTCCTCTTCCTTAGACATGTGCTGGCTAATAGATGTTTGAAGAGCTCCTGTACAGGAAGCTAACTCTCTGCGGTAGCTTTCTTCACTTTGCATATCTGAGTCAAGTAACGCAAACAGATGATCAAAAAGCACGCCTTCTCCTTCATGCTCAAGGGAGTAAGTCCGTGCTACATTCTTCACACGTATATCAAGTGCTGGAAAAATAACCTGTCATTCACACAAAGATATGCTTATGATGTTTGAAGCGGTATATCAAGTTTGCTCTATTTTGTAATGAAGTAGCCCTTTTGCTCTGTAACTAATGAAATATTTATTTATCAAAAAGGAGATGTCATACCATTGGAGGAAAAAAAAAAAAATTACATTCCTATGCTGGGGTGCAAAAGGGAAGGCACAAATCCCCTGAATTAATCCACAATGTAGTTTCAACCTCTGTTTTAAAAGGCGTTTCTGGGGCGAGCCCCGAGGCGAGGCGTACCAAAAACGCCCCGCGACGATGGTGTGGGGCGAAAGTCTCAAGAGGTGTATGCCCGGGCGTTCGGAGCGCATATTTTTATTAAGGAGTAAGCCCCAAAAACTTTTTCAAATTAAAACAAAATTTGTTGAATTAGTCCTTCATATAATACCCAAATTCTCAAAAGTCAGTTTGGTAATTACTCAAAAGGTTTTAAAAGGAACTCAAAAGTAATAAATTTAAAAGTAAAGACCTTTTTTATTGATTTAAGCCCTAATTCATGGTTTTCCCAAATTTTTATCTTTACCGCTAGTCTGCTAATTGTTTTGATCAGTTTTTTGTGGGGATGGAGCAAACATATATATAGTTTTCTTTAATTTTTATGCAATTTTACCTGTTTTTAAATATTAACAGTCATTATATTATTTTATAAAACATTAAAAATTAAATACCTATGGGGCTTACGCCCCGCTGAGGCATATGTAAAACGCCCCGCCTTACGCCCACGCCTTTTAAAACACTGGTTTTCAACATGCAAGAAAGTAATAGATCCCCTTAGGTGCACGATTTCCTTGAAGTTAATTTAAGGCGTAAAATGTGGGAATGTTTCTCTTTATCTCGTGGGGCGAAATGGAGAAACTTAGAGGATCTTAATGGGGTTTGAATCCAAAGAAAACATAGGGGGTCCAAACACCAAAAGAGATTCCACGATTAAAACCGAGAAACACTTTTTAACATCCATTACTGGAAAGTGTTCCCATAAAATAAACTGATCAAAGATAGTTAAAATAAAGTTGCTTGAGATTCAATTAGCTACCAGGACCAAAAATTCATAGTCCGCAAGTGAAGCAAAATGTGTTATCCCAAGAGGGCAAGAAGCACAATTGCGAACTGTACTGAAAAACAGTTCCTAAAACCAGCACTCTTTGCACCACCTCTCCATACACCCCACTGATCAAAGAGGATTAGAAAGAATTCCCAACACAGAAAAGGAAATTTAAAGCCAAATTAAGATACTGCCAGCCGCATTAGTTAAGTTAACACAAATCCAATTTTTTGGTTACAATTTCTCAGACCATTTATTTATCTTTTTATAATTTACTAAGTCTCACTTTTAAAATAAACTAAAAAAATGAAATTAAGACGTTTAAACATCAGGAAACTTCACGCAAGAACTTCTCCAGTTCAAAAACAGACAAAAATCATAAACATTTCAAGAGCAGGAGAACTGAAAATTCAGATTTAAATTCGACCTTGCGTATGTATGCTCAGAGTAACTAGTAGCCTCAGAAATTCAAAATTGAGAATCAGTTGCCAGGAAGCAGACAGCTATATAACTGATTCAAGTTATAGTAACTCTGCAGAAAAATAATAATATAACCAGCAGGAGACCTGACATACTACATTGTATATCCAACTAAAGAAGGCATGAAGCAAAAGCAGTTTTTAAAAATCTTCTTTTCATTTTCTACTTCACATTTGATATTTGTTTTCTAGTTCCCATAACAACCAATACTTGCACTAGCAGCAAATCAAGAAGCGAACCACCTTCTATATATCTCAGATAAGATCATGAAATAAATTGAACTCTTGAGCTACAAAAAACTCAAAACTTATCCGTCTTCCCACCACCTCAGACGCACCAGACAAACCAAAGAGGAATCTTTTTGACGGTGGAGTCCGGAAGCAACTTGCGCGCAACTCGCCTATTCTACCGGGTACCTACTACCTCTCACCAGCACAAGCACACTAACCAAAGCGGATCAACTAAAATCCCGGTCCAGAAAAAAACTCAAGCAGAACAATTTGCACTAAAACTGAACTAAAGATGCAAAAACACTCAGTCTCATCAGATTTTACCAACTACAACATAATCCAATCTTATTGTTATAAATTATATCCTATTTATTTGAATTTGTAAGTCACTAATCCTCTATTAACTCAGTAAAATATTGGAAATGTCACATATGCAACTAAAATTAATCCAGTTCACTAAACATAACCAGATACAAAAACCACACAGTATTTCCAGAGCAGGAGAAACTCAAAACTAAAAATGAAATTTCAATTTTTTTTGTGAGTATATACTTGCTAAGCTGCTCAAAATTATTCACCAGAAGCTTCCTGCATATAAAATTTTGCAAAATTATTTAAAAAAATTCGAGTTGCAAAAACTGAGTATATAAAACTACTATAAACGAACCTCATCTTCAGCATTGCAGTGATGCTTATAAATCGACCTCAAAAAGAAACACCGTTCCATAAAAGGCTTAATTTCACTGTTCCGATTCGTCGCAAATGACATCGCCGATCGATGCAACGCATCCAGCTCCGTACGTATAGCTTTATGGAAGAACAGGAAAATCCGTATAGGCGATGTACCTTTAAGTCCCGTCGCCGGTCTATTATTCAACGGTCCTGATTGATCCACGTGTCCTACACTCGGCCCTGCCATTACCGCTACTCCTCCTCCGCCTTGTATTCCTCCCGTCGTTAATGGCGTCGCCATTTCGGTAACTCTTTATATTACCACAATTCTCGAACTTTTTTCTGTGATTTTCAGATTCAGATTTCACAATCTGCAAATTTGCTGTTTTCCATGTATTTTTGGCGTGACTGTTTTTGTATGTATGTATATAAATATAATGTGTGTATGTATAGGTTTCCACCAGGGGTTAAATCGGACGGATAAAGAGGTAGCAATATATAGTTGGCCACGTGGCAATGTGGGACACGTCAGCAGAATGATGTGTTGGATGAGTGGGGGTGGGGAAAAGGAAAGGCACGTGCGAGATTGAGGTTGGGATTTGGAAAAATTAGGCTTACCACCAGAATAAGGATAGTGACAGGTTGAAAATATCAGTCAAAATAAATTTCCTTGAAATTATATTAGTTTATACACAAGTATTAATCAGTCAAAAAAAACGTCCATGGAATTACATTAGTTTAAAAGCAAGTATTAAATCAGTCAAAATAGCCAAAAAATTTATGTTTAATATTTAATATACACGTACAAAATATATATTTTGCAGTGAGCATCCTCCACTTCCAACCAAGAGGTTGTGAGTTCGAGTCACCCAAAGAGCAAGATGGGAGTTCTTGGAGGGAGGGAGCCGAGGTTCTATCGGAATCAGCCTCTCTACTTCAGGGTAGGGGTAAGGTCTGCGTACACACTACCCTCCCCATATCTCACTAGTGGATTATACTGGGTTGTTATTGTTGTACAAAATATATATTTTGATTTTTATATGTAGTATAACTTTTTTATACTATAATTTTTCAAAACATTTTTTTAAAAGAAAAGGACAAGATAATTTTGTGATTTTGGATATAAAGTTGGTAGTAAAGTAACATTTGATTCCTAACATTCTTTGTGGGGCGTTTGGACATAAGAATTATAAAATTTCGAAAAAAAAATTCAAGTAAAAATTGTATTTGAAAATTAGAGTTGTTTTTTGACATGAATATAACTTTGGACAGTTTTTGAATTTTTTTGAGTGGTCTGAAGTGAAAATTTTGAAAAATAGCTTTTTGGAGTATTTAAATTTTTTGAAATTTTTCGAAATTCATCTTCAAGTGAAAATCAAAAATTTCATGGCCAAACAATGATTTCGAAAAAAAAAGGAATTTGTAAAAAATGAATTTTTTTATTTAATTTTCTTTCAAAACTAATAAGTAAGTTAGAAGAGTTTATAACAGCAATATATACATACTTTGCCATTCCAAAGAGATGCAGGATCTGGAGTACAAAGTTGGACGTATCTTTTCTTCTTCTTCTTCTTCTTTTTTTCATAGGCATTTGAATATCGATTATTTTAAAATTTTGGATAGAACTTTTGGTTAAATCATAATTTCTTAACGTAAAAGTATTGTAAAATATTATTATAGTCAGAGAAAGATTATTTGATCCCCCAAGTAATAATATGTCAATATTATATTTAGAAATTAAAATTATTCTTAGTTCACCGACAAGTAATATAAGTCTAATTAAATTTAAGACCGTAACGTTCATGGAACTGTAACATGATGTTATAATTTCTTGATAATTGAACTATTCTCTGGAAAACTTCTTTTAATTTACTTGCTATAAAAGTTCTTTTGGTCAAAGTATCATTAGCACTGCTAACTAACCAAAACTGATTAATGCTTTTTTCTTTTTTCTTTTTTCTTTTTTCTTTTTTCTTTTTTCCTTTTACTATTCGAAGAGATGGGTGAAATATTGAGTTTATTCAAGTATTTAATGAAGACATATAAAAGTCCTAACATTAATATGTTTTTTCGTGATCTTCAAATACAATTAGTTTCTAATCTAATTCGAAGCTCTATTTATTACTGCTTACTTTGTATTTGCAATCTAGTTTGAGTTATTCACTATTGCTTTTATTTATTTTAGTCTCCTTTAGGATTTGCTGGTTTGAACTTTCACAAAGATGATTATTAAAATTATCGTCAAGGTTGTGGCGGGATGGAAATAATCCCTTTCTCTTAATTATAGATCTTAAGTTCAAACATTAGGAATTAAAAACTTGATTATCAAATAATGGACGGAGCGAATCCGGATTAATCTCGGCCTCAACACGAATACCGGACACTTGGTAAAGAACCAAATAAATAAATAAACATAAATTAATTGTTTTAGAACCCTTGATTTTTCGTCTTTCTTTTTTCGTCCCTCAACTTTCATATAGCTTTTCTTTTCCCTCGTCCGCATATTTTACGATATATGTGGATACCATACACTTGATAAAAAAATAAATAAATAAATAAATAAACAATTCTTAAACTAACTGTTTTAGACCCTTGATTTTTCGTCTTTCTTTTTCGTCCCTTACCGTTTGTTTTGGTGGTTGTTACCTGTCGTTTCATATTATATCGTATTATATTGTATTGTATTGTTTGATGAATATAATATTTGAATAGACTGTATCGTTTGTCATTGTTTCTTGATATCATGCACCAAAAATATGAAGAATAAACTTGCAACATTACTAAGAAAAAAATAGGACGCGAAGTAGAATTATTATATAAAAAAAAGGGTAAAAGATAAAATATAATTATTTAATAATAAAGAAAGACAAAATGAGAGAAAAAATAAGGTAACGACGCCACCACACCAAATCCGTCATTACATAAACTAGCACTTTTCATCGTTATGTAATGACGGATTTAACGATACGATACAATAAAATTTAAGTAACAATCAAAACAAACATTGTACTTAAAGTAACAATACGATACAATACAATAGGTAACAACCATCCAAACAAGCTGTTAACTTTCATATAGCGTGTTATTTTTCTCGTCCTCATATTTTACACCCAATTTATGTGATTTTCTTTATACTAGTATTTGTGAACGTGTGTTGCACGTTAATAATGGCACATGATGATTTAAACATTTACTTATATGAAGGAACAATTGTATAGGGTAAAATATGCTATGACATGTGGCCGTCTAAAAAAGGGACACATGGAACCCAAGACAGGGAGATGGCCAAAGACCGAAGGCAACTGTTTCGTTTGTCATCGGAAAGAATAACGCTCATAAAAATGTGATAAATGCTCTTCGCCTGGTAACATTTAATAGAGAATATTCCATGACATTAAGAGCAATTACCTGTTACAGAAAATTTAGCATTTATGTTCACAGTTACATCTTCATCAACGTCCCTCATAATTGACATTAAGAAGGGCACGATCCTAGGACTTCCTCCATAGCTATAAATAGTGGGCTCAGCTATTATTGTAAAGGACACGAATTTTCAGGCAAACTTACGCTACATTCTATACAAAACTCAATACAATCTTATTTTCTTACTTTTTTATTTTATTGTTATTGTGCCCGGAAACCCTGCTCCCCGAACCGTCGCTTATATTATTTTGTCTATATCCTAAGGCTAAGTATTGCATAATTCTTCGATTATTTTATTATTTCATGATCAAATCAATTCATTTGTCTATAAACTGCGTATAAATTCAATTGTACCGTTTTATAGGTAAACAACAATAAAATTTAATTAATAAGAGAAATTTTATGTATAATAATACAACAATCATCTAAATACCGAAAAATATCATTACATTAGCATAATATATGTATTTAAAATAAAAGGACATCAACAAAACTTACACAAATGATCAATTTTGTCATGTTAGTTAGATAATTATGTATTATTATTTAAAAGTGTTTAATGTGATGGTATCTTAAAGAACACTTCTTTGTGGACAATATTTTTTTGTGTATGTTTCTTCCTAATCCTTTGGTTGATTTGCCTTAATCAGAACTCTTGTTGTCGATCTTTATATCCCTCTTGAAAGTGCAACATACTGTTGTTCGTGCAAGAAAACATATTACGATAAATACAGTCCAATTTTTAGAATGTTTGTCCTTGTGCTTTTATTTATTATAGCTGCAAAATATAAACATACTTAAAATTATTTTTATACAAATTTAAAAGGGATATTCCTTAGTTTCGGAAGACGAAAGTTTAATTTAGGGATAAGAATATACTTAGAAGCACATTGACCAGTATCGTAATTTTTACACGTGTGACGCTATTGTCAAAACTACTATATACCATTTGTATGTTATTACATAAGCTATTCGGCGTATTTAAGTTTTCCAGTAGCATAACATGCATATTTTTTTTCAAAATCAACCTATATACAATGGAAGATCAACTTAGTCTATTATATATACGGTGACACTAGCATACGTAAGAAATAATAAACTTGACAACAAACATGTATGGTAGAAGACCGTTTGGTATTAAAGTATTTAAGTATTCTTCTTGGTAGTAATTATTGGTATCATTTCCTGCTGAGTCAAAAACAGAAAAAACTTTTTTTTTACTATAAAATTTTGCAATCAACCTTTTATTTAGTTGATCAACATATTCATTTTTGCTAGTTAAGATATCTTCTTAATTCTATCATGCGATTTGCACAAATTACGTTTTAATCTAATGATAGAAATATTTCTCTTATTAAATGCACTACTATTACCACTGGGATTGATAACCAAGTGTTCATGAAGAACCAAATCGTCTTTTATTTGATGCTCTTATTCGTTTCCGACATGAAGCAAGAAGATAGTGAATACTGGATATGTTTTTACTTTATATTTCTTGTCAGTTGAATCTTTTTCATTTGAGGCCAGAAGTATAACTTTGGCAAGCTAGCTTTTACAGTCTCTACTTTTGTCGATTTTGGAACTACTTGCAGTACTTGACATAAATTACCTCCCAAACCATTAATTTTTCACCAAACGGTTCATTAATATCCAATATATCTCTAGAACTCTATTTGACACTTAGCCATAAGTGCTTCATTCCATATTATCAATTTTTCTTTCCTTATAAATTTAGCACCATTGCTCTGCTTTGATATATTTGTGATGGTTATTTAAGTTGTTTGAAGAGGTATATCAAATCTAAAGTGGGGGGCCTCACAATAAAAGCGTTGTTGGTATACCACTTGTTATTATTGCTAACATTGTCATGCATCTTGATATGATATTTGCAAGTAATGCGTGACATAGAAATATTATTTCGATTCCGCTAGAGGCATTTACAAAGATTAATATCGTTATAGTAAAGTCGTCTCTTTATAATATAGTCTTGAAAACTTGTTCTTATTTAGGATTTATCTTTGATTGTGCTTCCTCAGACACTTGTATAGCATTTTGATTCTTAATAATATATTAATCTTTTTTACTTTGTGTTCTAATGCTCTTTTATGAAATAAATTTATGTACCCTAAGATTTTTTTAAAACTTGAATAAGAATTTTACTCACATGATGAATTTAAAAAATAATTGAATTGGATTCTCTTGCTAAATAATTAATTAAAATATTTAATTATCTAATTGTAACATAAAAAATAATTTATTCTATATTGATTCAGATTTTAATATTAGTTCATCTCTTATTTTGAATATTTAATCTTAATTATAATTTTATCCACCATAAATTTTATTTTCAAAGAATAAAAGATTAATATGACATTTCACTTTTAGATCTTTATGATCATTAGTAGTATCCACTCTTGCCCACCATTTTGTTTTCTTTCTCACGCAACTATATTCATAAATATTTTCTTAGTTGTTGTTTAATAATTGGGTATTTAATAATATTACACAAAAAAATAATTAAAAAATATTATTTGAGTAGAAAAATAATTCAAATATAATATAAAAATATATTACTATGGAGGTATTTTTTTCTCAATTTCAGCTCTTTATGCATTTCGTTTAATATTACTTTTATTTATTTTTGATATTGGACATTATGAAGTGGTAATGTACTGCAAATACATAGGATTCTGATGAAATTAATTTATTAAACTTTCCTACATATTTTTAATAAGAATTTAATAGATAAATTTTATTAATTTTAAAATCTTAAATATTAAATATTAGCATATAAGGTATTGTAGCTTAAAAATAAGTTATTACAGTTATGCCCTTTCCCTATGAGTTCTTCCGTTTAATATTTTAGGGTTATTTTGGTATATAAATATTGTATTTGTGCTTTTATAATAATATAGGCTCTCCTTTTTCTAAATTGATTTGGACAATATAATACATTCTCAAATTAAATTAATAATAGGACATTATAATACGTTTTCAAATTAAATTAGTAATAGAAAGTTTTAAGAAGTATCTCATAAAAGTAATAGGATTACATGACTAAAAATATTTACTTATTTAATTTTATACGAATTAGACAACCGAAAAGTAATTATACTAAATGCAAGCATGTAGGATTCCAAACATGTATTATTATGTCCTAAAACTAATAGAATTATATGGCTAATATCTAGAATTCCGGTTATGTCTTTTTATTATGAGTTATTTTGCTTAATATTATAAGATTATTTTTGTAAACCGACATTATATTCATACTTTTATAATAATATAGATATAGATATAGATAGATAGATAAATTTGTTAAGGTTTAGAAGAAAAAATTATCAGATACATATATTGACAGAAAGTAGCAGGTTTCCGTTAAAATTATAAAATATGCGTAAACTGACCATTATCATTAAAAAGTAAAAAAAAAAGAAAGAAGGTAAAATGGTCTTTTCTTGAGTTGGAGGTCTACCAAAAATAATCTTTTTATCTTTATAAAGTAGGAATAAAATCTATATATATATATTACTTTTTTTAGATCCTATTTATGAAAATGTATTAGATATGTTGTTGTTGGAAGGTAGAAGGGTCTTTATCCCTCACGTGACCCATCTCTTATCCAAATAGAATAGAATGGAAATAGTAGTGTGAGGACTCGAAAAGATAATACGTTAGTAGTTTTCTTTTGGGGTGAAAGCCGAAAGGCAGAAAGAAGGAAACATCGAGCGAGCGCACACACGGAAAGGCCGTGCCAAAATTTGGCTGGCATGTGTCGTCACAAGTCTAATTGCCCCGTCAAATGAAGGTCCTTTTTCTCTCGCCTACTTTTTAGACCGCCTCTTAAATGTCCACTCGGGCAGATAATTAATTGACCTTAGACACCTAACCGATTTAATAGTGCCTTTTTTCTTTTAATTTGAATGAATTGGACTCAAAAGTATATCAACAGGTTAACTTTTTTTTTAGTGTATGTGTTATTTTGGCACAACTCGACTAATTTCGTCGAATAGTATTTGCTATGTTCCATTAGTATATGTAGTACTGTAACTTTATCTACAGAGGCGGACCTATGCTATGAGTGGAGGGGTCATTGACACCCATATGGTTCGGCAAAAATTCAATATATATATGCCTTTATAAAATAGTAATATATTAATAATAAGCATCTTATATACACAACAGGTTTTGGTTGGATAAAAAAGTGCACCCGCAATATTCAAATCATGGGTCCACCTATGTTTATCCGCCAAAACTTCCAACACATGGAAAGAAATTACCTAGAATGTTTATCTACATCACAATATGAACCTAAAATCTTATAGTTCTCAATTTACTTCATTGACTACTAGACCACGCCCTTAGGTGCAAATGTTTTAATAAATCATATGCTAGACATATTATTTAATTCCCGACAAATATAAATTGACTTATATTATTTTATTATAAACTCTAATAATTTGAATATATTTGGTGTGTTAATATTCTTTTTCTGCAAAAACTAAAAAACCAAAACAAAAAAAGAATATAATTAATTTACGTTTATTTTTAGGTAAAATTGAATCAATTGGGGCACTTTTAGTGCGCATATTCTTTTTGTTTCTGGTTGGATTTGATACAAGTGTTGGAGTCCTAACTAATTTAGATTCGTATCGGGTGAAGTTCATTAAATGGGAACACTCTTTACTAAGATTTTTTATTTATTGTAAGACTCGAACTCAAGAACACTGGTTAAGTGTAAAGAGTCTCTGATTAACTGTAAAGAAATCCTATATATCACGCCTAACACTTAGTGATTCACATATTAAATCAAGATTCTGGAACAATTAATCGGAAACATACGAAAATTTTGAGCATCTAACCAAATAAAAGATTAAAATAATAATGAAGTTGTCCAAAAACCCGTAAATTCATTTGACAACTCTTAAGCGTTACTTCTGATCATGCTTGGGCAAGTCTTTGCTTACGCTCTACCATTTTATTAAAATTGAATTATTAGTTCGATATAAAATTAAATATGAGTTGTTACAATTATGGATGGACTTCCCAATTGAGAAGCGACTAATTGTCTTTAGACAAATTCCATTAGTCGCTGGACTTTTATGTAATGCTAGTTGGAAAAGAAAATATTTTCTTATTTGGCTGTGAAGACATATTATTGCACATAAACTAGTTATGTTCATATTTTATATATAACCATACTCATAACACTAATTAGAGGAATAATATTTGATTAAGACAGCTAATTAATTTTATCTTAAGTTCATACTTTTTGGGGAAAAGAAGTATTAGGCTTTTTAGAGTCAAAAGTAGCCATTGGTTCGGTACTTTAGTTATTATACGTTTGTAAATTGCTACCAGAATGGATTGTACATGTCACACTAACATAACAATCTATCTAAAGTTAGAATTAATTTTTCCAATGCTAAAATGTTAAATTGAAAGTTGAAACCAACACCCTCGAATACACCTACACTAGTTGACAAGCACAAAAAGTAATTTAGAGAATTTTTAAGAGGGTGTTTGGATTGTCTTTTAAGCTGGTCAAATCAATTTTTAAATTTTTTTTTAACTTTTTTCAGGATTTGGCAAAACTATAAAGTGCTTAAAATAAGTTAAAAATTGCTTAAAACAAGCAAAAAATAATAAGTTGGTCAACCTCAACTTATTTGTTTTTGGCTTAAAAACTATTTTTGCTGAAAAATAATTTTTTTAAGCCAATCCAAACGGGCTCTAAGTAATTTATAAATTTTTGCAGATAATGACAACCATACCTCAGCACCAAATTAGTTGATATCGCCTATATAAATATTTATTATCGTAAATATTTTCTTTGCGTTTCTAGTATTTCAATATCCCATTTAAAATTTATTTTACACTAAAAGTTCTATAATATATTCTAGTGGGTATATCTCAAATATACCAAGAGTTTTCTTGTACGCACTAATCTCTTGGTTAGTATCACCTACACGGATGTCTCGCTATATGGATTGTGAAGTATTTTAAATCAATTAAAATAGCTTTTTCATATGATTTTACGTCTACATATTTTCCTTTTAACACCTCCAATCATCATATTTCACATTTAAGAACTCGTGCATCTTCCATAACACTTGGTTATATCATATCAAGCATATTCTTTCATTTTATTTTCTATATACTATAATTGTACTTTTGATGGATGCGATAAATTTTTTTTAAATCTTAATAATTTTTTTGCAACCATAAAATAATATATCTGAATGTGATAAATATAATGTAATAACGCTCTCAGAGTCAAAGACTCATTCAGAAAATGGCAAGATGCACAACTTTCTAAACCTATAAGCCGAAGAATAATTAACGTCGATCATTGTCAATACAATTAAGAGCTACCAGTTTCAATAATTATTTTAATTTTATATTTATCCTTAAATAAATAGTAGTAATTAATTTTGGCAGTGTCCTGCTATTTGAAAAGCTAGTACTTCAGTTAGGGGTATCAAATAGGCAGGTTGGATTGATTTTGGGCGGGGCAAAATGGGCTAAGTCAATAAATGGACTGTTATACCCGGTCAATATTGCTGTATTTGTAAATATTAATTCTGCAAAATAAAAGTTAACGTAATGAAACAATAATAATGAATTCGAGCCCACTGAATTCACAGTGTTTCCTTAAGGAATTTAATCCCCTCCTAGTACCCAAGGTAATGGATTATTTCCTCCCAGGATAGAACGAATAACACACTGGTGTAGCGGTACTTCAAACCCCAGTGTTTCGGCGAACACAAAGTTCGGTAGCAAATCACACTTACAGTTGCTTTGTTTGAAGTT